>JH152717.1:110612-135174 GCA_000226015.1 Mnemiopsis leidyi | reverse complement strand
CACACACACACACACACACACACACACACACACACACACACACACACACACACACACACACACACACACACACACACACACACACACACACACACACACACACACACACATACACACACACACACACATACATGTTGTTATATCTCTTAAAAAATTGCATCAAATTCAATGACTAAGAAAAGCCAGTTTCGACTTTTAAAATTCCCTATACGACGAAAACATCATGTTTTTTAGTCTCCCAATGCAAGTTGAAGACTCTGCTCGAAGTGGACTAGACATCAACGAGAGTGAGCTGGAATTCCTTGACGCCATTGTGAAGAAGGTAAAGAGCAGCCGAAAAGCAAATATCAACCAACAAGCTCAGTGGAACTAATCAGATGAACCGCCAGTCAGCCACTGCCAATTTGGACTGTCTTAAAAATTCCAGAACATTCCATAATTTATTCCATGCTGGTATGGTTTGATTTTTTAACCTCATTTAAATGTGTGTGTATACCGGTAAAATGGTACGGCAAGGGTTGCATGAGCTTGGCTGTGCCAAATGTTTCAGTGTTCTCTTCACAACTATGATTTTCAGATAGATTAATTTTTATGCTCTTTAATAGGACCACAACTGTGGCGACTTCTCTCAAAAGACAAACACATAACAGTTAAAATAATGGACTGTTGACCGTTTTTTGTCGTTCGGAGAGTCAATTTTTGTGTGTATTCTTATAATTTTTCACATAATTGATAAGCTCTAACAAGGTAGTGACACTACCATCATTCCTTGTAATTTACCACTTATTTGTCTTCTAATGTAACTCAAGCATTGACTTTATCTTTGTGAGTTCGTTTGATGATCATTTTTTCAGTTCAATGGTTGTATTATTTGTTGTAGATCCGCCAAGCAAAGTTTTGTCTGGGAATATATAAGTCGAAATGAAATATCTAAACTGTAGTTATATCACTAAGGTGCCTTGTAAAGGTAAGTTTACTGTATCCTCGCATATTCAACTACAAAATCACTTATCAGCTCGCAGTAGCGAAGCGTTGCCTTGCGTTGGCGCGTTGCGGCCCATTTTCAATTTTCAAATTAAATTTTCAATTCGCGCGGGGGTTGCCGCTTCGCAGCACACAGCAGGTCAGGCAACGTCTGCAGACAAGAGAAGCGCGCGGCGGCGTGGCCGCTACAAGGGTCACAACGTAAGAAAAGATATCATCTGGTTTCACCTTACCAGGTGCTTGTAGTTGTACGGCAGCGCGCACCCTCCCGACATTCGAATGACATGGACATGAGGGTTGATGGTTGATAACCTACTGTTGCGGCATGATATGCGGCCGTCCCGCATTTCTGGCCTGGCTTTCGAAGAAATTCAATTCTAGACCATAGACGCGCATCGCCCGTTAAGACTCGAGGGTCGGACAAATTGACGCATGTTGACAGTTAACGAGATTATATCCGTCTAACGTTCTAACGAAACGATCTCGTTCAGCTTTAGCTGCGTAAGTCGGGTATCACCGCGACAAGACGCATGACGAGATGATATCCGTTTAACGTTCTAACGAAACACCAGGAGATCAGCAAGCTGTGAGCCGCGCGCGATTCGAAGGTATTTCCTCGACAATGCGAGCAAGTGAAAGCTTGTCTGACTTTGTCCCACAATCATTCGAAGCGAATAGAGGAGAATGAAATGACGGGAGGGTGCGCGCTGCTGTACAAGATCAAGAGACTTGTTTTTGTTGTCTGACTTCGTCCGACCCTCATTCGAAGCGAATAGAGGGAATAAAATGACAGGAGGGTGCGCGCTGCCGTACAATGTTTTTGCTACACGTTGCATAGCCATGCTGCCGCGAAGCGCGCGGCAGTGTGGCCAAGTGACCCATTTCAAAAAAAATTAAAAATTTTTTTTCCGGGGGGCGTGGCCACGCGGCAGCGGGGCTATGCAACGTGTAGCAACAAGAGACAACGTACAACCCCCGCAACGCAGGGCAAAAAATGCGCGCACGAATTGAATCAAAAGTAAAATCGAGCGCTGTATTTCTCACGAATTCGGTCCACCATGTTTATAATCGGACTTGGTCTGTCTTGTGGACTTTCCAGCGCTCGCTCTAACCAGAGCCCTTTTGCGCGCCTAGCGTGTGTAAGTACCTGGTTAGATGAATCAAACACCGTCGAGACTCGAGGATTTGCTTTTTCTTGAATATCTGGCTGTAGTTAATAGATTTTATGCGGATAGAAGTCATGTTTTGTCTTTCTCACCAATGGGTGTGGAAAACATTTCGTTCTTAGTAGGCTAATTACCGATCCGTATGACTATCCCGATTACTATCACTATTACTTTTTTTCGATATGCTCTAGTAGTTCTCAACGTTTCTAGTTAAGGTCGTTTAATCAACTCATCGGTATTTTTATGATCTGCTTTTTTGTTCATGTCCGAATAAGGCGATTGCTGATTACGAGGTATTGACGCTTTTACGCTTTCGGTCCAGGGACAAATGCCTTTTCTGTTTTGGTTGGAGTATTGGCAAGGGCTTTATCTATATTTTTATAGTTGTTCCATTTTAATGTGTTTAACTATACATGTTGTACATTTTCAGAAGCTCATTTTCGATTAGATTTTTAAACATACCTTATTCCAAAGTAGCAAGACAAAATGTGTTGATGTCTCCAGTGCACAACCACTTTGTTCTCGTGTAAGATATTATGACGTTTCAAAGTAAACGTGCATGGCGTCTGCAAGAGTTTGCTGCCCATGGGGGCAATGTCAACTGTCTTGCACTGGGACCAAAGAAGGCCAGATTAATGGCAACTGGTGGTGAAGATAGAAAAGTAAGTCCTGATTATGCTATTTTGTTTTTCCTCTGACTCGACTCCCAAAAGTTTCATTGAATTCATTGACATTTCGAATCTAATGTAAATGATCAATTCAGATATGCAACATTCCTCCTTTATTATTTTATTTCTAGACTCTCACATTGTTTTTTTCTTTAGGTCAACTTATGGACGATTGGCTCCCCTACAGTGACACTGAGTTTAAGTGGTCACACCAGCGGAATTGACTGTGTAGGGTTTGACGAATCAGAAGAGCATGTAGTTGCTGGCAGTGCTTCAGGGACCATTAAACTCTGGAACATTGACAAGGCCCAAGTTGTCAGAACACTTTCAGGTCACAAAGCTAATATCTCAGCCTTGTCATTTCACACATATGGTAAATTTCTTGCTTCTGGATCCCTTGATACTAATGTAAGATTATGGGATACAAGAAGACAGGGCTGCATCTGCACATACAAAGGTCACGGTGGGAGAATCAACTGTCTCAAATTCAGTCCCGACGGCAAGTGGATTGTGACTGGATCTGAAGATGGCACTGTCAAGATGTGGGATTTAGGCACTTCCAAAGTGATCCAGGAGTTCAAACAGCACACTGCTGGAGTTTCTTGTCTGCAGTTCCATCCCTGTGAGTTTCTCCTGGCTACTGGTTCAGCTGACAAAACAGTCAAGTTCTGGGATTTAGAGACCTTCGACCTGGTCTCCACCACCAGCAGTGAAGCTAAACCGATAAGACAGATAGTGTACGATCCTAAAGGAGATGCTCTGTTCAGTGGGGCAGAGGACAGCCTGCGGGTGTATGGTTGGGAACCTGCTCGTGTGTACGACAGTCTTTGTATGTTCTGGGGCAAAGTTGCTGACATGACAGTGCAGTCTAACCAGCTAATTGGCGCCTCCTTCCAGCACACTAATGTTGCTGTGTGGGTAGTAGACATCGGGAAACTAAAACCGTTCAATGGTGATGCCACGCCGCTAGTTGAAGCGTCAGAGTCAGTAGCACCACTTTCTGCTCCCACTCAAGCCCCTCCCTCGAGACCCAGTGGGCCTGTCTTTCAACCATCTTCTAACCCGGATCCTGCTCAACCACCACCTCCTGTTCAACATGAGCCTATGAAGAGAACACCCCCTAAGCAGAGGAAAAACCTTCAACATTGGGAGCAGAAAGGACCAACTAAGGTTAAGATATAATCCAAGTTTACTCTGTTTTGCTTTGGAATCTTTAAATTTTTATGTCAAAACATAGAAAATGTAATGTATTTTTTTTCTACCAATTAAAGTTATTGGGGGTTAGTTCTTCCTTTTCCAGGAACCTAGGTATGGACAAATGGGAGAAGTCAATGTTGCAGCTAACGCCCTTGGTAAGATCAGTCTCATAGACAATCAGCCAGAACAGACTATTACCGAATCTGAGTTCATGAAAACCGCAGCCAACGGCCATAGAGGAGTCAGGTTTGTAGGAAATTTAGTGTTACGGTTTCTTGTGGGTGGTTGAATGTTAAATTTGGTCTAATTTGTGATGTAAGACGTTGTTCATTTATTACTTTCGAAATCGCTTCGTTTAGTCTACATGGAATGGTCTAGTAAGTACTGTACTGCCTTGAAACTGAATAATTTAGTTCTATTATTGTAATCGAGTTCAAATTTCAGAGACAACTTAGAAGCACGTTTGAGGAACTTACAATATGTTCGCACTGTGTGGAGCAAGGGAGACCTGAAACAAGCTCTAGAAGTGGCGATCAGTTTAGACGATCAGGGTATAACTGTCGATATTCTACAGGTAAATTTGTGAATAATTTTTCAAATTTGAGGTAGCATTTAATGAAATTTTGTATTCGATACGTACCTATTTATGCTCTCCGTTGAATAAAACAGTTTCCGTCGTTCTGCCACAGAACAGCGTGCCCCACATCATTTCTTCCCACATGTTTAGCCCAGCGACCGGCGACCCTAACCGAAACCCTAACCCTTTACCCTAACGAAGTTGTCTGTTGTAAAGCAGGACGTCACTGGGGCTTAATCTCTGGATTATAGTGCTCTGGGGCACGATATTCTGGGGAAGGACGTCAACCACCAATAAAACAGCGAGTGGTCTTCTCTTAGGTAAGTATTAGTTGTACAGCTAAATTGTTTAATACACAAATTTTTCCCAGGTCATACAAAGCAGTCCGGCAATTTGGGACCTGCACATCTGCACCATCGTGTTACCTGCTCTGCGCACACTCTTTCACTCGAAACACGAGAACCATCTTTTTGTCGCATGCAGTACTCTCAAACACATCATTAAAAGTTTCGGACAGTTGATCAAGGATAATCTGAACGCACCTCCGGTCGGTAACATCGATATAACCCGTGAGGAGCGTTACAAAAAGTGCCATCTGTGCCACCAGCAGATTGCCAATATCAGTCGGGAGATAACGCGGCATTCCGGTGCTCAAGGCAAACTCGGCAGTGCTATCAGAGAGATCATCAAGATTTCTGAAAGTTTCTACTAGAACGATCTAGTGAGGTTACATGTGTCAATGTTGTGAAAGTAACGATATTATTTACAGTTGTATGTAATCCGATTTGGTGTTTGTTCGCGGTACGCCTGAATTTACTCAGATTTACAGTTAGGCAGGTCGTCGAGTTTTGGGATGAATCGTAATGTCGAATGAAGTTCTTGGGCCACAGGCCAGAAAGTTTGAGCACAGAAGTTTTTAATTTTTTTCATAATCATGATCAACCGTTAAGAGATGTTTTGTAGATGTGATAATATAAACGTATTTTCCAAGTGATCATCTTTCAATCCATGTCTTCAGTTTATGGCAAGTGTCTCTTTCGTTAGAAATTAGATTGTTTAAAATAAGTTTTTATATGATTTTTAGAGCTAACTTTTTAAAATATTTGTTTGGGTTACCAGCTCCGCATATATAACAACTAACGGGTTAGATCTTGCTCAGACGAGAGGCGAATATTTATCCTATTTAGGGATGTAACGCATGGGTCTTGAGTCCAAGGCATGATGCTACCTGAAAATTGTTTTGAATCTATTTAAAGCTGTATATATAAAGTAATTTATCTGTAAATATATTAATTTGTTTATAGAACCTCCCATGTATTGTGTACAGAACCATGAAAATAAACTTTCTATAACTATAATTTCCGAAAGTCAAACAGTATTAGATCCAGAGTTTTTATTCAAGAATTTGACATTTTCACAAAAGCTATATGAAAATTGTACTTTTCCGACTTTATCACTAACTCATTTCGCTTTAGGGTAGGATGGTGTATTTTCAGAACCCTGAAAATGCCCTCAAAAGAGCAAAGGAATTTATTGAGGTAAACAAAAAGAACGATGCCCTGGACACACTGCACGAAGTGCTGCGCATGCGCAGACATCGCCAATACCAGCACGATCTTCACGAGCCCATCATTACACTCTACCTATCACTTTGTGTGGAACTGAAGAAGGGACATGCTGCTAAGGAGGGTCTCTACCAATACAAGATACTGACTCAGAACACTGACATCAACTCTTTGGAGAAGGTCAGTAAATGGATGGAGTTTGGCGCAGTGCCGTGATACCATACCACACTCAAGGCTGCTGATCATGGTCCTATTTTTGACAAATTGTCATTAAAGGCCTTGTTTATTTCGGCCATAGTATTTGAATTTTAACAGTTTAACCCTATAATAAATGACTTACGCAGTAAGTAAGTAAGTAATTTATTTCCTTTTTAGGTGATCAGACGGTTCGTGCAAACAGCTGAGAACAGAGCTGAAGAAGCGAGCAAGGAAGCCAAATCTTCTAAAGGAGATATGGCCGACGTTGAAGATCTAGATATGCTCTATACTCCTGAAAGGTTTGGTATGGTCACGTGATTGTAACTTAGCAACCAGCTAATACCTGATAATTTATGTCAAGCATGATTATAAAACTTGATCAATGAAAGACCATGATAAGATTAAGCGATATGAGCAACCCCCGAACCCCCACCTCGGCGCCCCTAACTCAGTACCCCCTTTTACCCCACTATTACCACAGCTTGATGCTGTCCACCGTGTCCGGCGAAGATGACCAGGACAGAGCTGACAGGACGGTGCTGACTCCCTGGGTAAAGTTCCTCTGGGAAGTATACCGACACGTGCTGGACATCCTCAAGAACAACAACAAAGTGGAGAAACTATACCAGGACATGGCTCAACTCGGTTAGTTTTGTGTCACGTGACACGTGACGTCACACCATGTTACACGTCACGCTTTCAGAGTATAATCATTGCAACTATTTATGATTAACAAAGAATTGATGTACGAAAGACCGTGACTTCAAAAGGCGAATATGAGACTTAACTTATCTTGACTTCACGACCCGAGACATGTGCCCTCAACTTACAACTTGTCCACATTTCAGCGTTCACGTTCTGTATTAAGTACGAGCGGAAGACGGAGTTCAGGAAACTGTCTGACAGTGTGAGGAACCATCTCAACCTGATCATCAAACACTCCCACCAGGCCAACTCGATAAACCTGAACGATCCTGTGTCTCTACAGCTACATCTGGATACCCGGCTTTACCAACTTGACTGTGCTATCAAGATCAGTCTTTGGCAGGTTGGAAACTTTTCTTGAACTTTTTTAACAGCCAAAACTGTAATTAGTGTCCTCTTAGTCAAGCAATTCAGAAGTCCGTAGTCTTATCTGATACCAACCAATGATCCTGACCATTACCACCACTTGCTTGTTTTATTCTCGAATTATCAAAATATGGTTTATTTCACAACTAACGCTACTTCGTCTGTTTTCAGGAGGCTATCAAGACAATTAATGACATCCACAGTTTGATGCAGCTCAGCAAGAAGAAGCCTAAACCTCAAGCTCTCGCTAACTACTACAAGAAACAGGCGCTTGTCTTCAGCAAGGCTAACAATAGGTAGGCTTTAAAACTATTTTAGCGAAATCTTATAAAATCATGATCATCAACTCATTAAATGATGATTATTCATATCCTAGATTAGTGTATTATATCCGTGCACAGATGTTTAATGTAAGGTTTGTGATTAGGTCCTTTAAGGACAAACATTATTATATTTAGAGCGCGGTGTTGTAAAATTGCACAATTCTTAATAATTATGTACATTGTACACTGGATGTGTTGTATAGACTGAATGCCTGGTGTACATTGAATGTACATTGTTCACAATGATAACAACGACTGTTCCGTCCAGGCTGTTCGAGGCTTGTGCCCTAATGAAGCACTACCAGCTGGTATTTGACCAGAAGAAGACAGCTACGGTGGAAGAGAAACAGATGCTAGCATCAGGGGTCCTCATGGCTACACTTGCTATTCCTCTTCCTGCCTCCATGAGCGAGAACGAGAAATACCTCGACCTCCAGGTTTGTCAGTTTGTCCGTCTGTACAGTTTAGTGTGACGTCACAACACGTGTCACGTCATCACATCTGTTTAGTTTCTTACACCTGGTAACCACATTCCTGTGAACTGTATTGTATTCACAATACAAATCTCTCTAGAACCTTCAACAGCTGCACACAATCCCTGGCAATGTAAACACTACACCTGTACAGTGTACATTTATCTCACCATCGTACACAACTCGCAATGTGGACTTGTACATTTATTTGACCATGTATAACTGGCAATGTACAATATTTATAATTCACTTAACCTTATACCCTCCCCAGAACAGTACAAAAGATAAGAACATGACACTGGCGTCCTATCTAGACCTCCAACACGCTCCTACACGGGAGACTCTGATAGCTGATATTGTGAAACAGGGAATACCTGGCAAAGTCTACCCTGAACTTCAACCTCTCTTCAAGATTCTGGAGGTTGACTTCCAGCCTCTTAAGGTGGGTCTTCTTAGTTATAGTGTAAGACGTAGGATCCACTTTTACTTTTGGATTTTTAAGTACTTATCACTACTTCAATTTATTCTGGCATTGTTTACATTAATGCCAATAAATCGTTGACATGTTGATAGTTGAATTAAGTCTAACTGTACCGCAGTTGTGTAGCCTGGTAGACACAATGTTGAAGGAGGTTGAGAAGACATATCCTGATCTCACTTCCTATGCTGAGGATGTCAGAGAAGTTGCAGTACTCAGACTCATGAGACAGCTAGCTCAAGTGTATGACAAGATTTCCATCAGCAAGGTAACACCATCTACTCTCTCACATTCTATTTTGTATTCTGCTTTTGCGCCAATAGGATCTTCCAGTGTTTATCTAATATGATTCTAATCCTGTATTTTGAATGTTAATCAACTATTTTTAATCAAGTCTTTTCTTCATTTAATTTCGGTCGCCCTCCAGTCAAGATGTAAAACGTGGACTATCTTCCACCAGGTCGTGTCTCTGATCCCGTACATCGAGCCGTTAGAACTAGAACTTCTGATCATTGAACCTGCTAAGACTCTGGATCTCCAACTGAGAATCGATCACTCTACTCAAACCTTCATATTTGGTAGCACTATCCAATACCAGAGGGAGGAGACCACTAGGTAGATAAGAATTACTTTCGTTACTTTAATCATTTTAATACCCCCTTATAGAATTAGACGATTCCTAACTGCCCAAACAATTCCCACATTTTTATCTTATACTAATTTTAATTCGGACACTCCAACAGCCACATGTTACACAAGTGTAACGGCCAATTACAGGAGGCCGAATGTACAATTATATACATACACGCCAGTGACGGTTAAAGGTAGTGCGTACCATACTTTTATCGCCCGAGACTTCGCTGCAATGGACAGCTGCTCATTTAACCCTCACACCCGATTTCTCGAGCATTTGGCTGAGTGGACCGTGGGGCTGCATAGATCCAACGGAATCTTTAGCTGAGCAGCAACGATGCTCACCCCATGGCCAGTGCCCCAGCTGGGAATCGAACTGCTAACCTTTCTATAAGCAGACACACGATTTAACCGACTGCGCCACTGAGACATTAAAACCTCATTTCTCCTGCTATGAAAGTTGTTATATATTTTACCTGAACTCACACTTCATTCCAGTGGCCCGACAGTACAACAGATGCCGAGTGAGATGTTCAGGAACCAGCTTGTTCTGCTGTACAACGCTCTCAACAAGAGTGTCGACCTCATTTCTCCCGCTATGAAAGTTGTAAGTTGTGATAAAGAAATAAGTTGTAATTCAGGTGTCCTCTTGTTTTGATATTGGTACAATTAACCAAATTTACTTGATAGTTGTTACTGATGTATCGTTCAATAAAGTTAATATCATGTTTATCGTCTTCCCTTGAGCTTAAATCTTACCTCAAACACTAAACAACAACTTTATTTTTCCAGCAAGCTAAAGAAGGGCTAAGACATGAGTCTATCAGCGCGTACATGAAGTCTGCCAAACGTGACCAACAAAACATGATCAAGAGAAAGGAGATGATTGAAAACAGGAAGGAGTACTACGAGAACTTGAACACCGAGAAAGAGCGTGCAGAGCTGCAAGAGCGTGAGAAGACGCGCCGCGAGGCCGAGAAGGCGGAAACCAAGCGACGTGATGAAGAGGAGAAGAGAAGAACGGAGGAGAGGAGCGCGCGTGAAGAGAAACACAAGGATAAACTTCTTAAGATGGAGAAAGTCAAGAAGCTCATGGAACAGGTTTTTGTCTCAGTGACAAGTTTTGTGACCGTTTTATTTGAAAAACTACTTGAAAGTCCGAATCCAACACCGGAACATTACAAAAGTTACAGTACAAAAGTGCAACACGTGATCATGTCTCATCACGTGATCACCTCAGCTCGGAGAGAAGCCGTTCGAAGGACTCACTGAGGATGAGCTGCTGGAAATGGAGGAGGAGGAGCTGCTAGCTCGTGGTATCGAGTATATGAGTAAGGAGAAGGATGATCTAAAACACAAGATGAAACAGGTAATATCTCACGTGATATGTTTATTTTAACGGGCTCTTTTAGATATTTTGATGTCGTCTAAATATCTAAAATGTTGTTTGCCATTTGCATTCCGTTCTGCCACCTGATAGAGCTATTTTAGAGGTTTAACGCCTTAGTTTTAATAAACTTGCTTTACGATAAAACTAAACCATCACCTCGCATCAGGTTGAAAAGAGGCTTGACTACTACACGCGCGCACAGCGCTTGGTGGAGATACCGCTGTTGAAGGAGGAATGGGAGAAGTCTCAGGAGGATGATAAGATCTGGTGGGAGGAGAAGGAGGCGGCTCGTATTGAGATGGCTATAAAGAAACGGGAGTACGATATCTCTACTAGGAAGAGGTTGTTGAGAATGAAGGATGACAAGGACGCTTTCGTGGCTTCCATCTTATCTCAGAAGGTACATTAGAATACTTGAAGTAATTAGCTTTATTGTAGATTACAGAACGATTACAGAACGATTAAAAATGAATAGCCTTAAAATAGTTCCGAAGTGTGATTTTACGTGCATGTGAAATGTAAGATTTCCACAAAATGAAATTGAGTAGTGGATGAACGTGGGCTACATAACATTTTGTCAAGCTACGTCATCTTTATAAATCTTTAAAGTTTAATTCAATATGTAATATGTAATGTTGTAAATAATTAGGAGATGCAACATCAAGAGGAGGTGAACAGATTCGAGAAAGAGTTGATGAGAGTAAGAGAAGAGAGGAAGGAGGCGAAGAAACAGGAGATCCTGAAACAGCTTACGGAGAAACGGAGGAAGGAACAACTTGCTAAAGGTATGCAGTGGGGCATTTCACATACATCACTTTCATGTGCGGTAAAAATGTTCTTCATGCATAAGAATTTTGGTCGTATTGTGAATTGTCATCATTAAAAATTGTGCTTTAACTTTCCTGAATGAACCCTTTTTCAGAGGCAGAAGAGAAGAGGAAGGAAAAAGAAGAAGAAATCAGGAGGTTCAAGGAGGAGAAGATGAGGTCGGATGCGGAGGCACGCGAAGCGCAGCTCAAACAAGACGCTAGACTAAGAGCGATAGAAGAGAGGAGAGCCCAGCAAGATAAACCAGAGCGAGGAAACAGGGGAGATAGAGATGGAGACAGAGCCTGGGGTGGTGGGGACCGCTGGGACAGAAGTGGAGACAGGGATAGAGACAGAGGTGGAGACAGAGATAGAGACAGAGGTGGAGACAGAGATAGAGACAGAGGTGGAGACAGGGATAGAGACAGAGGTGGAGACAGGGATAGAGACAGGGATGAAGGTGAGGGGAAAATTCTTCTGTGACATTTTAAAAGTTTTGCAAAACATTGAATTTTAGATCCCATTCCGCCTTAAATTTTAGCAAAGTGCTTACTAGCTATTTAACATTAGTCGTACTATTTAACTTATGTTTAATAGTTGGACAGAGACCATCCACAAATTTTCTCACTTCTGTTAAACCAGGACCGTGGCGTCGGTCTGGAAGTCGCAACGAAAGTCCGATGAGACGTGACGATCGCGGTGACCGCCGAGACGACCGGGGAAGACGTGACGAATTTAAACGAGACGATATGGGTCGCGGAGGAGATAGGGGAGACGAGCCAGCACCGCAGAGAAAAAGACTACAGCTCCAGCCTCGCACAAAGCCCACGGACGCTCCTCAGAGACGATCCGAGCCTGTTGGAGGAGGTGAGACTTAAGAGTGTAGAGCGCCCAGCAAATTGTTTGTATCATGTTGCTCATAACAGGACGGTTTTAACGGGACGACAGTTAAAACATTTAAGGTCTGATGACGAAATGCGCAATCATCGTCTCGCATCTTTTTTACTAGCAAATTTCCGCTTCTTATCTGTAGAGAGGACAACTTTCGACTATTTAAATCAACGCGCACATGCATGTAATGTCATGTGCGCGTTTTGCTAAAACCGCGAATAAGAAACCAACGTAACCGCTATGAAAATTATCACTAACTTAGCACTAACCTCACGATGCGGCCTATATGCAGCAGCAGGCTAGTCAACTTCTGGCTGACCTTGGCCTAAGACTAAAGTCTATTAATCCCAATCTAGTTACCTATCACGCTCACTGATCAGTCTATCGCCTGGCCTGCCGCACGCTTTGCGGCAATCAAGTCTACTAAAACCGTACGTGCAGGAGTTGGCCCATTCTCTCCATTTCGAAAATATCACTTAGGAGTTCCTTAGTCCTTGACTGTGAAACTTTCAGCGCACCGTGACGGTATGGGACCGAGGAGCACGCCCGATGGTCGAGACGGACAGAGATCTACTGCCTCAGCCCGAGCTCGGGGAGATGGAGAGGAACAGGACGGCTTCATCACCGTCACCAAGCAGAGCAAGGGCGCGTACAGGCCGCCTCATCGCCGTTAAACTTTTTCAATGTCTTTTAAACCGTGATCGCTGACTTTTCGTTTCAGCCTTTATTAAGGGCCTTAATTTATCTTTAATCTTTTGTACATGGCTCGTCTTTTAAATTCTTTTTGTGTCAAGTCCTGCTTTCATTTGTCCAGTGAGTCAGAGTTTAATATAGTCTACAAAGTTCTGTACCCCTCGTTGCATCTTATATCCGTATCGAGCAAAATGAAAACATAGATGATTAAAATTGAAACATGAATCATTTAAAACAGTAGGTACAACAGAACTTTTAAACAAATCTCCCTGATCTCATTCCTGATTACGTCATGATTGTCCTGTCCATCTTATTGGCATACAGTTTATGAATCCAATCTGATTCCGGGAACTCCCCCGCTAAATTATCAATATCATCTACAACATCGTCCGAAATTTTATCAAAGTCGAAGGAGTATTCCGTGTTGATACCCCGCAGTTCCAGCTGAATGAGGATATTATCTAGATTGTCAGTCATATTCTGCATAACATCCGGCAACGTCTCAGACTCGTAGATATCTGCGAAACATTATTGATAAAACTTTTATTTTGGTCGGAAACACAAATGAAACAAAACTATAGCTATCAACCAACTAAACCGAAATTTAAAACTAAATGAAAGAGTGAACGGTAAGAACCTACCAATCTGTTTCTGGTTTGGAAACTCGAAAATATCGGCCCCATGAACAAGTAGGTCTGCTCCGATCCTAACGGCTCCTCGACTCAGTAGGTCACACACCAACTTTTCTAATGTTCTGCCCCAGGGAAAATATAGCCCTGTAGGGAAGTATGAGCGGATGAGCCATCTGCGAATTAGGCATCTGGCGATTAGGCATAATAAAATTAAAAAAAACTAAATAAAATTGGGGGGAAAAGCATAATTGTAACAGCCGAGTCAATAATTTCAAGGTTAAGATGATTTGTAAAGGAACTAACCGTTAAAAACAGGAAGTATTTTGGAGATATAGTCCTCGTTGCCACTGTTTACTAGCTCGACACATAGAGTAGCAAAGTGACTTTCGAAACCCGTAACACAGGCCATCTTGTCTTTTCTGTCGGGATGATAACTCTGATAAATTATGTATAGCATTCGCAATATCAACTGTTATAACCTGAATTTAGTAGTCAGTTTAATTTAATTCCTAACAAAATACACATAAAAAGATGCCCAATCATAAAGAAACCTGAGAAGAGTCTCCAACAATTCCAAGTTTCCAGTCCTAGCAAGACTGAACATGACATTAGAGTAATATCGATACCCTAGTTTGACCGGTCCACTCCGCTCCAACGTGGACTGTAACTCGAACAACTCGTCAAACTCTCCTCGGGTCACGTGAGCCGCTGCTACATTACTGAGGGAAAAGAATTGTGACACGTGAGCTGTTGCTACATTACTTAGGAACAGGATTATGACACGTGAACTGCTGCTACATTACTTAGGAACAGGATTGTGACACATGAGCTGCTGCTACGTTCCTGAGGGAACAGGATTGTGACACGTTCGCGTTAGCTGCTGCCTTAGGCCTATAACCATAGTATAATCAATCGTATGATTTTTGATGTGGGTAAACCCCAAAAGTAACTAAGATAAGGAATCTTTAAGTTAAACCTCCAAATTGAATCGACTGCGAGACCTTTGACAAAAATCATCGTTTATAAACTGGTTACGGGCTAAGCACAGTAACACTATCACTGCTGATCCTCTGATAGGCAAGTGATTTTAAAACTATTCTCACCCGAACGCGCGATCAGTAAAACCGTGGAAATTCCGACTTGTTGAAAAAGTTTCGAAACATTGACTAATGGCGGCAGAGTCTCCATGTAGACTGAGGAAACTGCACACTGTGTCTGATAGTTTTACACTGTCGTGGTTGTCGTAGCTGAGAGGAAGATTCAGCCTCCTCAGGTCCTCAAATACCTGAAGTAAATTTATGGTACATGGGTGTTCAACTTCAAGTTCCCAATTCCTATTTCATGGTAACTAAAAGCTAAATTTTAGACGTCCTAAGTTGGAGGAATTTAATCGTCGGAACTGAAACTTCCTAGCACTGCTAATACTATGTAGACTGTAGTTCGGCAATCAATTTCAAATGAAAGAAATGGGAAAACTTTGCGATTTAGACATACGAATGTGACCTCTATCCCATTGTGCACAGTGCAATCTGCAATAAGAACTCATGTTTTTAAACAATTCGAATATAAGTTTGAGCTTTACTTAGTTTTAGTAATTGGACTATGTATTTGTTTTCTTTATCATCGTGAACAACAGGGAACGGTATTTCCGGGGAAGATTTTAAACCATATTTCTCAAAATTTTAAACCTAATTCCTCAAAATTGGTAGATCACTCATTTAGAAATTGCAGAGGTTGTCGCCGTCGGATCATACCTTGTACAATTTAGTTGTTAAGCACCCCACCCTCCCGAAATTCTAATCTCTCTGTTCGCTTCAAATGAGTGTCTGACAAATTCAGATAAATCATACCCGACTCGGCAGTCGGCACAGTGCCGGTCCATGAATATTGTGAAATAACTTTCAGTATCAGTTTGAATCATTTCCGTTCAAATATCTGCTCAGTACAACTATATATCATGTACCTTGGTTGATACTACGGCCCACATACAAAAACAAAGGCAAGGCCTAGAGCAATAAATTTAAAGAAATGAGGGAGACAAGAAATAAACATACCACTCTCTATTATCAATATCAGTTGTTTTAGTTTTCTGGTTGAGGGCTGATATTTTCAGCTTTATGTTGCAATTTCCATAATTATAAAAGATGAAAGAGAAAACTTATGGCAGTGAGGTAAATCACTTAACATAATTGCTGCAAATGCAATAACATAACAACTTGATCGACAAAACAATATCTCACAAACTCTTAACAGTCTTCACTCAAAAGCGAAAATTCTTAAGTTCATGTTGTCTTGCAAATGCATCTTAAGGAAAAAATTCTTCACCATTATCTAGCAAACACACACGACACAACAAAATGTGGCCTAGAGTAGAATTGGCGACCAAAGCACCCAAAACTTTTGTAGGTATCTTTATTCAAGGAGGCTTCGAAGCATAATGAGCCGAAAACCACCGTAACGGCTCCGAAAGCACGCTCATATCGTGGAATTATCTCCTCGACCATGTTGTCAGGTAGACTAGTATCGCCGTCTTTTGCTCTTGATTTAGCCGTTTCAGCCAAACTGTGATCGTAGTTGAGTCCTTCACGTGCATCTGTTCCGCAGGGATCGTCAAATTCGGCCTTCACTTCATGAGATTCAGATAGAGCAAACTGAGGGAAGCAGGTCACAACCCCAATTAGGACAGCAAATATCTTCATCTTTTCGGAAAATCGTCGTAGCTCTAAACTTCTCCGATCTTCTTTACCTCTAAAGTCTCCTCAAAGTTAATGTCACAGTGATTACTGCTTTAAAGAAATCAATGGATTATTCTGTTTGGAACTGCATTTTTATACGAACCAGGCCCAGGTGGCCGATGAGATTAACCATAACACGTATTCGTACTGGCAGCTTGATTTGGAAAAAATAGGAGGGGCTGACAAAAACAATCTTATTAGATTATGATTACTTGTCCTTCTGGACTTAATTATGGTAGCACTAGCTCAATCTGGAGGCACCACTAATTTTAATTGATTTTTACTGTGAGGGATTGAAGAGCGTTATTGTGTAGTACATACGTGACAAGGTCAATAAAATTAAGGGATAGGGCTGATAATATAACTAAAAATAGCTTAGGTTCTTGGAGCAAATTTTGTCATGATAATTGAAAACGTATTACTCAGCTGCAGATGTTTGTCAGCTATAATGTGTCAAAATTGAATCGAGTGAACGGGGCCCTCCACCCATAAGAATGGCTTCCTCTGTGAAGAATAAGTTGGCCGGTATAATTAAAACAAATCAACTTGTTTTGACAGGTTGGAATAATTGTACTGTAATTATTCCAACCTGTCAAAACAGGGTTTTCTTCTTTCGAGTTGAGTTTTCCAAGTTGAGTGGCAATATCTTTTATCTTTATCATTATGGTGCTATTTCCATTCAATTGATATAGATGGAATTTGAAAACTTATAGCAGTGAGATGAAAAATGCTTTAATAACATATACGATAACATATATGATATAATAACTCCGCCGGAAAAAATTAACTTGAAAATACTCTGGACTACTTTCACTAAACTCTTCAGCTGTTTCGTAACTACATCAGATTGTATTATGGTCCAACACAACATATCGGGCCCTAGTTACGAAACCGAAGCATCCCAAACTACTGTGTACATAATAATTTTTCTGAAAGACTTTGAAATTGAAGCGCAAGCTTTTCAGAGTTTCGCTATCAGCCCGTAAAGCGGAAGCCTCACGAGTACTTAAGTCCTCATATAAGAGGAAAGAGCAGAAGCGATAATCCAATCTTTAACTCTATTTTTCAGCATCAGCTGAGTCTCTACGATGGTACATTCTCTCGTTTCGCAGGGATCAACGAACAATTTTGTAAGATTCAAATGAAATTGAGCGTAGCCTTAACAGGTTATATCCGCAATGAGGAGAGTGAGTACTGAGTAATTTAGTCTTTTTGCAGAATCTTTGTAGCCTCTCAGTTCTTTAACGAAATAGGTGGGATGTTCTACTGAGGATTCATTTTTTATACAATCCAAATGATTAATGATCTTAAACAACAGACTTCCGCACCGTTACGGTTAACTGTATCTGGAAGAAAAAGAGGGGACAGAGCGGTAGACGAAAATTTTTGTTTTTCAAATTAAAATTACGTGTCATTTAATCAAAGACTTTTTTGTGGTACCAGTAACACTATTTCAATCTGACAGCACCACGATTTTTTGACGAATTGTCTTGGATGCAAGTGTGCAAAAAAGCTTTTGACTTCGTACCTGAGAAGGCAATTTAAATTAAAGTGCTGGGTTGATAATGTTAATGGAAACAGGGCCTTGAAGCAAATTTTTTCTTGTGATTGACAACTGCTCTCCACCGTCGGACTTAAATTTCGCCCTGTCCCTACTTCTTCTAAAAAGATAGAGTAGGGTATAATTATTTTAACCTTTCAAAACAGGATGGTTTTCCGAATATAAATCAGATTAAAGTTACCACAATTTTCAATCCAGAACTCTCTATGGAGTGTTGTGTAGGCGGAAAGGCTTTCATAGGACACGGAAAATAATAGCTTAAATGTTTCGGGTGCTCCTAATAGAATATTAAACTTCAAGCGCTGTTTAAAAATATTCTTTTTTTTTTCAAATAAAAAACACACCGGGCCTTGTGTCAGTCGACAATAATAAAAATGTCGGTGCAAATGCAATGATAAAATACGTTTGGTTGTGGTTTCAAGTGGGGAGGGGACCTTTATCAGGTCCTCATTTAGAGCAAGCTCTATGTTGTTGTGGGTGGGCCGAAGGATCAACCAAGCTACATGATGTGTACGGAGCAGATATTTGAATGGACACGATTTCCACTGATAGTCAATTTAGAAAATTCATGGACCGGCACCGTGCCGAGTGGGGTATGATCCGACAACCTCTGCATTGTCTAGATGAGTGTTCTACCAATTGGGCTACCGGGCTAAAAATACGTTCGATAACGTTTAAATATTACATTTATATACTATGAGCTACCTGGTCCAGATTGACATTGAGGCGAAGATTCCAAACAGTGGAGAGGTAACTGTTGTACAAGATCTTGTTTACTGGATATTCTTGCTCTATTAAAGTCGTTATTATCTCGTCCAACAACTTCCTGACAAGTAGAATTATAGTATGTATCATAAGATGTACAAATAATGAGGTAAAATACGCGTTGTGCAATGTAAATACAAATACAATTACAATTTATACACTCAGACTTGAATTTCTAAATTTGGACAGAGGGTTTGGCCTGAGATTGAAATCTCAAACTGACCTCCTGTCCTGCGGTGATGAGAAAACAAGATGTTGGCAGTGTTCCAGAAGATTCTGATGAACACAAACTGGATAGCATCTCGCTTTTTCTAGAACATTTCGGCTGATTTCTCTCCAGTCCTCCATGCGGGTTATTGGAATAGTCGGCATTCTAGCTGAGCGTGTTTCAAGAGTCTGTAACTCGTACACTGTCTGTAATAAAAATCTGTGAATTACAAGAAAAATGGTTTTGTATTATTATTTTGTTGATTAAATTCATGGAAATGAAAGAAACGACGCATTTAAGTTTTCCATAGAAAACTCATGGAAACTTGTGTGTCACTGCAAGTGCACACTGCACAGTGTGTGCACACGAACGATCATAACGACGTACATTACCACCCTGACGCCGACTTTTGGATGAAAGTTCCGAGTTTAGTTTGTAGAAATTAAGTCGGAGAGATCGCAGAATATCTGAGTTTACCTCTATATTCTCCCCAAGAGGCGTGTTTAATTTCGCGGCCTGAATAAGAGGACAATTAGTGCTGTTTCACCATACTTTCTACGTCTTCTACAGCGAAAACAATCAGAAGGGTTCAGAGGTATTCATAAAACAGTTAATTCGGAAAAGGTTATCGTTAGAGAATGATGATATCAGCAACAACTGAAAAATTGACAAATAAACCACTGAATACCTGATTAGAGACAGAGCGAAAAGGGAGATGTATGAAGCAGGAGTAGGAGGGGGCTCGATATAGAAACTTTTTCATGTTGCCTGATTAAAATGTAAAATGGGTAAAAACTATAACACATTTACAGCAACGTTAGCAGTTTTTGAATCTAGTGTTAAGCTTATATAGTTGTAGCAAAAAATACAATAAAAGGTCGTTTTTACAATCCAATCAGAAAAAATGAATTTTGAACCTCAAATAGTCATATTTGGTAAGAAAGTTGAAAGCGATATCTCTCTCCATTAGAAAATCTTAGATTTACAAGGCAAAATTTGTATGACTGAAAAGTATCAATTTTAGGTATAGAGGCCCAAGAAAAAACAAAATAAATCACGTTTCGGTCTGTTTTAAGATATTTTCGACTCTTGTTGAGATTATTTTAAAAAGAAAATAACATACGCGATAGTAAAACCGAGCAACAATATGTGCATAACAATAAACCACGGTCCCTGTTCCAGCTTCACAAAATTACCATGGTTACCAAAGTAGTAACTGTCGTTACTAAACCTCACAAAGCTGGAACTCCGATGTCAGTTCGAAAACAGTTCGTTAGTTTTAATCAATTTCTTTTTAGCGATCAGAGATTTGCCATCCGGGTCGCGGGACAGCGCTTTTCGCATGTCGTACGCGTCTTCGTCGGGCGGGGAGTGCGGGGCGTTGCCACCCGCGTAGTACTCCACAATCTGACGGTAGACTGAGTAACCGAAGTTCTTGTACATGTTCTTGGCAACGTCGTTACTGACACGTACAAACAAGTCCACGAAGTAACACTTCTGGTTCTGAAAATTTATTATAAAATTAATTCATTTAATTCTAGTGAATCAGTATAAATATGATTATGAATATGCAAGGTAACAACGATTGTTTGACCCTCTTTTTGCAAAATTTTTTTACATTATCACCTTCCTTAGTTCTGAAGGTAAAAGGGAAAACAAAAAATCTTGGTGTATGTTCAGTGTATGTTCACTGAACAAACACTGAACATTGTTCAGTGTATAGGCCTCTCACAATTATAGTATAGGCCCCCAGTCCCCAATTACTAATAGTTGGACCACACGATGATATAATTATAGTGTCTTAGTTTCAACCAAATTTCAGCCAGGTTTGACTTATCACATACAACCAGAGCCCAGATGCTTGATCAATTTAGAAATGAGCAACTTCAACAAAAGTTACTTGTCGTTTAGACCCATAAGGTGAGCGCACAGAGTGCTAATTCAGTCAGAATTTTGACAGGTTGAACTTCAAAGTCTTTTCGGACAGCATTTATCCAATCTAAGACGATAACCAAGTTACATAGTATTTGTTACAAAAATAATCTGTAGACTCTTTATAAACCTAGTCAAACAATCTGGTAATAGTACGAGGAATACATGGTAGATCGACTACTACAAGACTACCTCTACTTCTACCGATTTAGTGAACATACAGAACAATGATGTTAACATTCCACCCCTTTATTCTCCTCTCCCTCGCCACCTTTGTGACGAGCACCAAGATAGATGCTGTCCACGAAAACGGGGCTCCACTGGTGGTTGACCGGAAGTACTACCGCGATCTCCTGATGGTGCTGCAATGGCCTCCAGGTCTCTGTTACAAGAGCTGGTGCAACTCCAATCCTGGACGTTGGACCATACACGGACTATGGCCGGAAGGTCCATATGACTGCTACCAGACAACATGGGGATGTAACCTGAGATTTGGTTACCAGGCAACCCACTTCGCGGAGAGGATGAAGAGTAGCTGGCCGAGTGTGAAGGGCTGGACCAACCAGGAGTTCTGGGAACACGAGTACTGCAAACACGGAACCTGCGCTAATGACATCCTCCCCGGACCTGTGGGCTACTTCAAGGGAGCGCTAGACCTCTACGACAGTGTCCTGCGTAAACTCCTGTCAGCTGGGATTAGTCCTAGTTTCACACGGACATACAGTTTTGATCAAGTGGAGAGGGCGCTGGGATACAAACCAAAGTACTGGTGTAAGACCGTGGGAGACAAGCAAGTTTTGTATCAACTGGGGGTGAGCTTCACCAAGTCCTTCATCTACAAAGACGGGAATGGAAGACATAGCAAGTGTACAACATACAAGCCTTTCTACCTGATGCCAGAGCAGTAGAAAAGTTGGCCTTGGAATACTAACAGTATTTAGAAACATAAAGTGAGTTTGGTAAAATGGTTAAAGTGTTTCACTTTAACTGTGCAGACGAACGTCAGTATACTTAAAAGTTTAGCACCGAAATTCAAGTTAAGGTAAATTCGTATCCATTTTTACTTACTTTACGTTGTGTTTCATTATAATAACCGTTGATTTCCCTTTTTGCTTAACTTTAGTATTACTTGTACTGTATTGTCATAACGTTAATTAGGATGGATTAAGGTGAAATTTAATTTATTTTATATTACAAAAATAGAAATAAAAAAGCTTTTCATCTTCAATCAAAAATTTCATGAACACACACTATTGAAATTTTGTTGGAAAGTAACTGTTTCATATTTTACCATATATTGAATTATATAGGGTAACAAATATGCAGAAGTCTATTTCCGCCGTTGATAATGGCTGAAACATAAGGAAAGAAGCCACAGATAACAAAATCTACTGCCACTTCAGGATATTTCAAGATCTTAATCGAATATTCAGGAAAAATATGTAATTAATATCGCTTCGTTGGCACCTGTTGGCCCAAATCTCCGCAGTGAATGTGTATTCTACTCTTCGTAGTCGTTTTCTTTTTGTACATCAGTTGACTTTCAAGACAATTTGGCCGCAAATGCAATTGTTGTTATTCTCCAAGAAGCGGCACTGGTTAAAACTAAACTAAAAGTTGTCAACAATGCAATTCAATTTTAATCGAAATTGTCACAGCAGAAAGACAGAAACTTAAGATATGGGCAACGGCGAATGGAAATCGTCCATCACATTGGATGTGGTCTGTGGAGAGACCTGAAGAGAGCACGGAGATTGTCAAGGCAAAAATCGCCAGAGTTAAACGGGGAAACTGATTTGAAGGTCAAAGAAACCGTCAGGCCAGCATAAGGTATGTAATGGTACGGGTGAAACTGCAAGTTCAGCTACAGAGTGGACTTACAGCGGGGGTTACAGCGTTCAGACAAGGGTACATGAGTATTGCGGGACTGAAACTTTTGAGTACACGTTTTTATAAGCATCACATGGAAAAAACCAACAGGTTTTAAGGAGTTATTAATTGAAAGATCATATTAAAAAGTAGGCCAAGTAATAAATAAGTAAGGGATATGGCTATTGTTTATGAAATTGTGAGGTAACAATAACATGGACCTTGAAACAATTTATATATAATGTAATTTGGTTATAAAATACCTACAATTTCAGATAGTTTGAGTTGTTCTTTATATGTTAATTAACCTGAATTATTATAGAAGAGTTTGAGTTTATAGATGAAGGGGCAGTTAGACTATCATAATTTAAAGTTGGTTACAAAATTTAGAAAAAAAGAGGCATATCGCTAATTCCGTACAGGTAAGCTAGCCATTAATGCCGTTATTGTGGAAGATAAAAAGGGAGTCACATAAGCAAAGTAGGGGAGGTTACATGAATGGCAATTGTTTCATAAACCGTAGTTTTCTAACTTTCATTTTTATTCATCATTGGATTCATTTTCATTCAGCTGAAAATTTGCTTTCATCTTGATCCAGATAAGTTAATACAAAAACATGCAAGTGACAGCAAATAATCTTGGCACAGGTTACTCAAAAGTGTCACTTTTGTCCGAGCTTCAACGCACCACAGTGAGACCTAATACACTGAACAGCGCAGAGAGACATTCCTATGCGATGATTAACCGTCTTATTGAATGCAAACAAGTTAGTAATCCAACAAGAATTGCGGCCGCTTTTACTGTGTCAGGCGACCGCTGAATTTCCCGTATCAACTATCATGCCGTCGCTTGTTGTAATCAAAATTCGCGAAATAAGGAATCAAAATACGCAACCACTAACCACACGTAATTTCGGTTAATTTTCATAGTTCTGGCTCTGCACGTGTAAATATAGACGCGCGAATTAATGCAGCCGTTCAATGCATGATTTTAAAATTTCACTCTGCACGCGCAAAGTTTGAACACTATCGCGCGTTCTTTTCATTGTTTTATTTCAAATATCTTGAGTCTGTATGACGTCGTCATAATTATATTGTCTGTGCTATCTTTATAATTTATTCAAAGTCATACTGCGTTGTGTTCATACTTTATACTAATAGCGATATGTAAGTTTGTCGTTAAATAGATTTGTACCGTGTACGGAGCTGAGATTAAAATCGTGTTACATTCATATTTCATCTTTCAATCAGTGAAATTTCGACAAATTACTCAATAAAACTAAAGTTCTTAGAATTTTGATCATTTTTCTTGATGTGAGGCAAATGTACTTAAATTTCATAATGATTATGTATATCTGAAGTTCATTCTGCGGCCTTGGGCAGTTAAAACCTATAATCGTATTTGCATACATGATAAGTTTGATAAAGGAGCGCGGACGTACGTACGGACACTTTTCGAGCTAATATTCCAAACTTACGCTGTCGATCGCCAACCCTTGTTTTGTACTTTTTGTGCACGTGCACAAAACGTATCAGAACAATCTTGCCATTTGGGCCCTTCGGGCCCAAATGGCAAGATACGGGAAAAAATGAAAAGCTGGAACTTTTGTCTCGTCTTTAGACAATTTTATCTAACTATTTGAGGTACTTATCAATGCACCTTGAGATCACAGCTATATTTATGGAACATTTTAAAATATTATATTTTACCAAATTTCAGCACAGGTTTCAAGCGCTGAAAAGTGTT
>JH152717.1:88509-109677 GCA_000226015.1 Mnemiopsis leidyi | reverse complement strand
ATATAAAAGCTTACTGAATACTTACAGATTCCAATATTCTGATTTTACACGTGACAGGTTTGGAACAAACAGATATCAGTTTACATAGTACAATTGAAACAATCGACTAATTAAATTTGGGCAGACTCAAGTTTCGTTGAATTTACACATAATTTAATTAGTCGATTGTTTCAATTGTACTAAATAGCTCTCGTTTCTCCTGAGGCGATCGAGCACTCTTCTATGAATGATGACTTCACCGATCGTAAGTGCTATCGACTGATGTAGTGGGGACGGGGTCTTGAGCTAAAATTAGCATTATTTCCTGCAGACAATCGTATACTCACGTCATGAATGAACATATTTGTCATTGTCGAGAAACTCAAAAGCTTTATTTTCGATCTTGCAAAGCATTAGAAGTCGACAAATAACGCGTTACCCTTGCTTATGCCGCACGGCGTATAAAATATGCAAAAAGGCCAGAAATATTATTTTTTAACCTGTTATCACCCAGGCACGTAGCCAGGATTTTTTCTGATGATATGGTGAGGGGGAGGGGGGTAACGCATCATATCAGCAACGTATAGTTATAATTTAGACTTAGAGATCAAAAAACCAACTTTGGTCAGATTCCAAGGGAGCAACAAATTAATTCCATGTTTTTGGGTGGTAATTTTTTCTCATGGGTACTGCACAAGCCCTGGCCCATGATGTCTGTTATCGCCTTATAAGACGACAGACAGACATCATACAGTTAGCTTCTGTTCTTGACAACACGTTAGCGTTACTGTTAATGACTTTCTCAAAAAACCGAACTAAAGTAAAGAAAACGGTGTCCAAGTAGACAGACACAATGAGGAACAGTTCCACGTTCCTGTTCAACAGTTCACATTTAATTTCACACAACTCAAAGCTGCTCCTCTCCTCGAGTCCGTTTTCTCCATCTTTTCCACTGTATTTTATACTTGCTTGCTCTCTACAGTTTTCTCTGCTCCCTTTCAACCTATTACGGGCTGAAATCCCAAAAAAAATACTATAAATTCACAGTTTTCTAGTGTTTTTGCATATGTAAATTAAACTTTTATTTTTATTATTTAAGTTTACATGTGTCTTTTGTTTTATATTTGATTTGAAATCTACTTTCAAATAAACAAAAATAAAAGGTTTACAACTAACCGTTCGCTATTTCATATTTGTGCAAAGTTTGACAAAAATGTATCTTGCAGGGTATCTTTGAGCCTAAGATCATGAACGCTATTTATATTTCGGTCGTTATTTCGATCTTGATGATAGCACCAGGCGCAGTTGAGCACGAAAATCTTACGTGCTACAGTTGTCTAAAAGTCTCCGGGGAGTTTTTCGTACCAATATTCAATAATATCAGTATCTTGGCCAATGTATCGATTCCATGCAATGATTCTGACCCGTACTTGGAATTCTGTGAAAGTGGCGAAATTTGTGGTAAGTACGAACTTTCACTAGAGGGGCCCGACGGTGAAGATGGCATAGTCTCAGCTTCTGGATGTGTCGATCCAGTCGAGGCAGCAGAAGATTTTGAATGTAACGAAGGCAGCACCGTTTATGACGACCTGATTGGTTACCTACTCTCTATTCTACCGGATAACGACCCAGCTGATGCAACGGTGCGCTGCAGACTGTCTTTCTGCTACGACGACCTCTGCAATACCGGACAGGCAAGCCAGATATCTCTACTTGTAGCAACTCTCATCTCGCTCTACCAGCTTCTTGTCTAAATGTCAAAGCTCACAGGACTTTTAACTGAATAGCTTAAACACTGAATTTGATCGAAAACTGTTATGTCGTAGGGAGATTAAAAAGGATATTAGCTGAGTCTGGCAATGCTGGACGTATAGAACAATGTTCCAAAATGCATGTATTTTTTTCTACTTCACGTGTTTAGGTGTCAACCGTGAAGCGGTCGTATCTTCTTAAGGGAAGCTGATACTGCAGATAATAGTTTACCGAAGGACTATGTATATAAGTATTAGTTATCAACTACATAATATCGTATGTTTATAATAGCATTTCAGAAATTGTTTTTTTCTTCAATGGAAATGTATGATGGAATTAAAATTGTATGATATAATCTGTATGGTCTTCGTTTTATCAAAAATTTGCCATTTTATTTTCTACTTCATAAGTACCGGACAGAAGAATTGAATGATAACATCTCACTATCAAAAAGAAAGTCCTCTGAATTTATTGAATATAACAAGTTCAACAATTAAAATCTATTCACTAAAGTGTAAGATGTAGAATCAGAAACTTTAACAATCTACAAGTCTGACATCATCTGCAATAGCGACTACAAATTCAGCTAAGAGATTTTTAAGACCATGGGCTTTCTAAATTATCGAGATAATGGTCAACAAACATACCTCGCTTATCTTCTCTAGCTGGTTCATGAGGGTGTGCGCAATACCGAGACGTCTGAACTGGGGAGATACCGTCAGGGTGGTCACATGACCGTGCCACTCTTCTGCTTGTCCTTCTGACTAGGGAGGGTTGTACGTTATATTTGCTTCAAGTCACGAATATAACAACATATCAACGAAACGAATACAGATAAGTAAACGGAGAAATCCTGGACTTAAAAACTTACTTTCCCAAGAATGTACCCCATTATTTGTCCAGATGGACTTTCGGCGACAGTACAGTACTCAGGCCAGTTTACTAGATACTGAAATAAGAACGATGT
Source organism: Mnemiopsis leidyi (assembly GCA_000226015.1). Classification (NCBI taxonomy): domain Eukaryota; kingdom Metazoa; phylum Ctenophora; class Tentaculata; order Lobata; family Bolinopsidae; genus Mnemiopsis; species Mnemiopsis leidyi. The sequence goes on along the minus strand of JH152717.1, from coordinate 106,979 downwards.
AAGATATCATCGGGCCAGTTTCTATCCAATTCTTCGTAATTGTGCCGTAGGTTTTTTTGTCAACAAACATGTGATTTAACATCTAAAATGCATGGTTCACAAAAAAGATACATACGTGCGCGCGTAAAAATGATAAAATTTAAGCAGGCGTCTTCCGTTTGCTTTGATTAAATTGTGACCGCAAGGCCTGGTTTCAGATTGGGGATGATGGCATCTCAGAGTCGGCAACTCGACAAGTTTGTTATAATTTTGGTAATTGTAGGTTTCCGGCTTTTCAGAGCAGAGGTGGGGGTAACTTGACCAGATTTGTATGACCGTCTGGCCAACTGCCGAGTCCGATTGTCGACTGTCAAGGAAAAATGGGAACCATTCCTTTTCCATTACCAAATTGAAAGTTGCCGTGTTTAAATGGCCACTATTTTGACAATGAGTCCAATTAAGTGCAATTTGGCTATGGTTTAAAGGGTAGACCGATATTTGGCTACGTTTCTATGTGATTTTTGAAAAGTATGCGTGACAAAATCCATTTTGACCATGACCACTGTAAATTCTTTCGACCTTTGAATAAGAGGAAAGTTCCATGGTGAAGTGGTCAGTGCCTTACTCCCAATTATACGCTGCACTGATCAAAAGAAAAGGCAGCGCCTAACAATCACCTGAAGATAAAAGGAAGTCCCATAGTTTTCAGTGAGAGGATCGAAGTTTACCCTGTTGAAGCGAAACAGGTCCTTGCAGGTAAACGGTCGTAAGGTGCACATAACCTACAGTGAAATGACTTCGTTAGTAACTTCGTCGACATTCAGTTATTTACGAGACACAATATATCCAACTAGTTGATCGGTAGAAGGTCGAATTTACGTCAGCCCGTGCAGCGGAGCGGAAATTTTGAAACATTATCACGTCTTAAAAGCATTGAAACGCACATGAGACTTTGGAAAATAGGCGGCGTTAAGTCATTATCGCCCTCAAGTCTCAACAAGTACCCATTATCTAAACTTCAACAATAAAATTAAACTTCTGATGAGGTTTAAAGTACACGTTTATTCAGCCTCCACTTTTACATTTACAATTACATGGTGGCAGAGTCCTCGCTCCCGTTTTGTAGTGTCTCAATTCGATGTGATGTTTCAGGCAGTAAGCGTAGGAAACCGCCTGGGTCGCCGTCTTTTTGTTCTTGAAGTTTCCCTCCATGGCGTAGGTGTCGTTGTCTATTTGGAGAAAGCCAGTGAAAATCTTGTTGTGTTCGGTGGTCCAGTACTTCGGTTTGGAGAAACCGTTAGCCTCCAGCCATTGGTTCAATATCTGACGGGGTGCTATCATTCCCCTGAAATATTGGACAGTTCAGTGTCTTTATTAAGTTGTTGGATAGGCCTTTATAGGCTTCTATATAGCCGGGGCCGAGGGTGGTATAGAAAACTGTAGTCATTTAATGTTCAAAATCTTTTTTTTCTGACTTCAGATCACCGGCAAGATTCAGATAACTTTTCTAGGTTATTATTACATTCCTAATCTTACATATCTGATCTTACATTTCTAATCTTTAGCATTAATGTACTCTAAATAATTGCTGAATTCAGTAGTAATTTCGCCGACTATTCCCCCGATAAATTCATGATTTTGGCCGGGACTGGGGCCCGGATTTGCCCACGGTAAACTTATAAATTTAAGCCGGGGTCGGGAAGGGCCTGGGGTTGTCATTTTGGCAAGGGGCCGGGCCCTAGTTGACCACTGTTTTTGCAGGTAACACAGTTTTTGCAGGTAACAGTGTTTTGCTGCCTACAGTTCAAGTTTTTAGTTTTATCTAGTTGTTCTTATTGTCGACCCATTTTAATTGGGGGTTTTGAGCAAGCAAACGTGAAGCTACAGGAACTGGCATATGAATAACCCGGCGGACCGTCGGAAAATTTAAGGCGAGGGGACTGGAGCGGGAATCGAACCCACAACCACCAGTTAACCAGACCGTAGATATAATCACTAAGCTACCCAGGCCCTTAAAAACACTTGGTTCTTACTTTTAACAACATTGTCTACCCATTTACAATTGTCTGACTCATAAGATTGACAGAGATAGGCGTCGTTATAGAAATTATTATCATCATTACAATTTACTGGCATGATTATTTCTTTACTATAAAAGTGCAGTAGACTAGTAGAGATGACACGGAACAGTATCCGAATAGGTGCTAGACAATTTTCGTGATTAGATTGCCAGAGACTAGCTCCCTCCATTCAGTAATTGTCAACTTCACACGATGGCTTGCAAGTTGCCATGGTTACTATTACTAGTAAAGTTATGTAGGTCAAGAACTGTGATCCATTTTAACTTTTAAATTCGCACTCACAATTTAAATCATTGGTACCTAGTGCATTTTAAGGCCAAGAAAACTGAATTTTTACCTGAAAGATTGGAGGATGGTTGGCGTTATCTCTGCTTGAAGAACCTTATAATCTTCTCCTAACTTTTGTCGCTTCTTCTTCTGGAACTCTTCCTGGATGTCACCGGTTCTCTTGCTCGCCACCTCGCTGTAACTGAGTATCGTTGTATCCGTTACTAAAGTAACCGTAACTTTGTAACTTTCCCTTACCGAGATAAATGTCGCTAAATCAGATAACAGGCTCTTATTTCGCCGTTAACTCTTTTATTTGGACTTCTTTGAACTTTGTTCTTACTGCAGCGCAAGCCCTATTTCGGTAATGACAGTCATTGTATTTTTGAAGACCCAGGATACCAGTATATCGCCATTTTAACACAAATGTCATTTTAAAGCGTTTTGCGCTGAGATTGCTTACTATAACTTCTTCTGATTTTATTAATAATTTATTAGCTTATAAGTTTGATCTCACTTTACGGTACCACGGTCAAATAACGAGAAAAACACCAGGAAAATACCCACTAGTCTCCAAGTCCGAAGTAGTCGTATATCAGTCTTGTTTCTATGTGTCTTGTGACCTCCAGACTACTCTGGTTGTCTTTAAAGGCTCCTCTAAACTTTCCAATTGTGTATTTCAGTATGTGTAAAGGACACTCGTAGTCTATACAATACTTCATAAACTTCTGTACAGCCTGTAAAGTAGCAGATAAGTCATTATACTTTAGTACTAAAATAGGGTAATACTGCGAGAGAGAGGGGAGAAGGTTTAAATACATATAATTTATAGATATCACTTCAGTTCTTATCGAACCTCTGTATTTCCGATTTTGGGGTTTTTCTTCTACTGCTATTTAACTTTGTTGGATAACTGGTACGAACCTGTATGCGTTAAATAATTGCCTTTTTACAGATGCTTTATCGTAGATGATGATAATTGATAAATATATACCACTGGCAAAAGAGGTTTATAAGGATAATAAATCTTTGAAAAAAAATTTCCGCGAAATCAAACAATACAACACGTCAATAAAACAGGGGATTGTGGAAGCTAGACCAACTGACTGTACAGATTTAACAGAAAGTTAAAGCACCCTAATGGGCATTCTAATTGAATCATGGTGAATCTTTCACGAATTTTGTTATTACCTTTGTTAAGCAGCTGTAAAAATTTCACGAAAAACTAATAAAAGTTAACGTCATGGCACTCGTCCAAAGTTGCCGAGTCCCAAAATTTTCTTTTTCATGTTAACTAACTTTGAAAACTTGCAAACGCTATTGTGAACTGTCAACCACCTTGAAACTTTGCACACAGGTAGAGAACAGCGATAGAAACATTTTGATGCTATGTAAAGTCTGTTTCCAACAAAATGGGAAAGATTTATGGACACTTGAAATAAAAGTAGCAATTTTTCTGCCGAATTTCAACTTGAAAGCAAAAAAATTGTAAGAGCCACCCTTAAGTTGTCTAAATGCCAGACATGAGGTCGCTTTTCATAAACATACTTTATTTGACCCGGTTGTATTGGTTTTGAAAGAAAAATGTTTCTATCGTTGTTCTCTACCTGTGTGCAAAGTTTCAAGGTGGTTCACAATAGCGTTTGCAAGTTTTCAAAGTTAGTTAACATGAAAAAGAAAATTTTGGGACTTGGCAACTTTGGACGGGTTTCATGACGTTAACTTTTATTAGTTTTTCGTGAAATTTTTACAGCTGATTCACGAAGGTATTAATAAAATTCGTGCAAATTTTCACCATGATTCAATGAGAAACGGTTGAGTTTTATTTATGCAATATAAATTTCTGAAAATTTCCAAATTCTCGGAAAAAATTTCTTTTTGCGATTTCCAAAAATGTGTCATCTTAGAATAAAAAATAAGTGGTGCAATTGATGCCCGTAAGGGTGCTTTAGGTTCCTGTACGGTCAGTTGGTCTAGCTAAATTTTTACAATTCCCCCTAAGAGATTGTGGTGAATAAATAACAAAAAGTAAAATGAATGGTACTTTAAGGAGATTTCAGTGCTGGTTGTACAACTTTCCCTCACCAGATGATGGGGACAATTAACATTAGTTACATCGGCTTCGCGGCAATATATATTCATTACAGTGCACACTTTACCGTGTGTGCAGTTTAGAGTTCCTTTAGTTTTATTTCTCTGCTACGTTCGGCTGTATTCGGGATAAGTTAGTTTCTAAGCGGTAAGTTTAAAAGCTTTGTAGTTTCTCCATGTGGTAAAACGTGTTTCACTTTAACTTTTGTGATGTTTCAATTGCCGCTGGTTGTTTAAGTTATTTGGCAAAAAATCCAGACTATACTAAGCAACTATGTTTTGACTAAATTTAGAAACCGAATCGTGTTTCCTATCGCTTTATCGGGTGGACATTATTTCAGAGTCAGCTATATCATGCGCTGGATCAGAAAGCGAACAGAAACGCTCAGAAATCTCCTCTTAGTTTCTCTGCTAACAATCCTACTATTCACACAATTTCATTACACCTTCAACTGGAGCCAGCTGACCCTCCACAATGTGACTCCAACAGAAAACAGATCTGACAACAGACTTTACTTTGAAACAGAGAAAAGCTACAAACTGCGTCTTCAGATCCAAGATAAACTCCTATACGGTTCTCACCTTAAGCAAATTGCGGAGAAGCAATTTAACTCTAGAGAAGGCTACAACGAGTCGTTTCTAGACGCGCTCCCGTTGCTACGCAACAATATTCCCGACTTCAGACCAGCACCGTACTGCACAAACAGAACATACACAACAAGCAACACCTCTGTATCAGTTATAATTAACTACCACAACGAACTGCTATCACTAGTACTGCGATCTTTGTACACGGTACTGGCAGCTATACCACCTCACAATCTACACGAAGTTATCCTTATAGACGACGGTAGTGACCTGGCCTCGTACCACGAGCTGCGCGAAGTAGAACCGTTAGTCTCTGAACTAGACGTAGATGTTAAGTTTTACAGGTGGGAGGATAACAAGGGACTTATATACAGTAGGAGATGGGCGGCGCAGCATGCTACAGGACGCGCAGTTCTCGTTCTGGATAGCCATGTGGAGGTTAGGCCAGGCTTTCTAGGTCCGCTTCTTGCACTGGTCGATAAGAACTACAAGTCTGTTGTAGCCCCGGTGTTCGATTTCTGGGAGACGTTTGACCACAGAGACGGGTATATTTCATATGACGGTAACGCGCTGGGGTTTGATCGATACCTCAATTGGATATTTGTGTATAACCCAAAGGATGGGCGTAACTTTCCAACCCCCGCTATTTTGGGAGGAGCATTCCTGGCAAGCAAAAAGTTCCTAGAGGAGATCGACTATTTTGGGAGAGGAATGGTCGGTTGGGGATATGAGAATATAGAACTTGGTCTGAAAACCTGGATGTGCGGGGGTATCGTTCATTATGTTCCATGTTCTCGAGTGTTACATCACTCCGCCCAACGGTCACCTATTTCACATGGTGACAGAATCAAAGCTTCTCACCCCTCATTCAATGGGGGGTTAGTGATTAAATCTTACTTTTCTGAAGAACACTTCAAAGAGTTTGAAATGATAACGAAAGTTAACTCCAGCTTGTCAGTAGTAGCTGATATCATTGCTGCAAACAAAGAAATGCTAGCGAGAAACCAGTGTATGCGGGACTATGGCTGGGTCAGGAGGAACCTGATGCGTTTTTTAGAATCTTACGACAAGGAGACCTCGGTAGCCCATGTAATGGAGACACAAGGGAAATGTGTGACAGTACACTTGCAGGAAAACACGGGAGGTAACCAGGACGATGTTTTTCTAGAATCCTGCTCCACGCCCAAGATTGCGCTCAACGTCATGCGCCTAACGATATGGGGCGATCTGCGCATATTTGACCGGAGGTGTTTGGACTGGGGCTATCCAGCGGTAAAGTTTGCGACTTGTCACATGCAAGGCGGGAATCAGATCACGCGTTACGACAAGGCAACAGGGCAGATATCTAACATCTCTGAAGATTTGTGTCTGGGCAAGGCTGAGGGAAGCAGTTGGTTCAGTAAAGGTCCTTGCGAGCGGGATGCTGGTCAATCACGAGAGTTTACTGTGTTTAATTTCCAGTTTAGGACGGTGTTTAATCGCACCATGTTAGTTGGGGGCTTGGCACTGTTTGATACCCCTCCTTCTGTGAAGGGGCGGTTTCATTAACTAGACTGTTTGTAACCTTATCTATTTTTACGTTAAAATTTTTCTACAAGTAGATATGGTGCATTTTATTTGAATGAGACAAGTCACATTTCCTACTAATTGTAAATTAAATTAGAACAAAAAACCTACCTCTCTAACGGACACAGGTTCTGGGTCTCTAAATACAGAGGGGTTGTACCAGGCCGCACGTGCAATCATGATACTGTCCACCCCCGTCTTCTTCATCACTGCAGTCATGTCACTCCTGTTGCTGGAAAATGGAGCGTTACTTATTGTAGAGTTGTGGTAACAACGACATTTTTTGCGTAAGAAGTAATTTGAACCCACCTACTCGTTTGAAGGATTTAGTTTTGTTGTATAAGTGGAACAGATCAATTTAAGGAGACTGCTATACGCCACAAGGTCACGGCATACAAGGGATTAAAGAAGTATGGACAGTAACTTAACCAGGAAAAACGTTTTGAATCACAAATTATTTAAGAATAAACAATCATTATCTACTTATAATGAATAATTGTTTTAAATTATAGTTTTCATATCGTTTCATAATTTTAAGAAAGCCAAACAAATGATCAGTAAAACATGGGTTACTCTAGAGGGAAGACTTTTGACGGTTGCCTTCTTCTTGAAGATAATCAAGATAATGCCTTAAGTAAGCCTTACTTCAAACACAGGAGCGTCCTTTTCGGAGTCTAGCTAGGATCCCTTACTAGTGGTAAAATTCTTGACGGCGGAGGCCGGAGTTGTCTACATATCTAACTTAACTTAACTTCTTGTTTTTGGAATATATACTTGACTACGGCTATTTCAACAAGTGCCGCAGCACTCTTGTTGAGGACATTTTGGGGACATCGCCACCTTAGTACCGGGAAGCATTTCTTGGGTCTGTAAGCACTAAGCACTAAGCACTAAGCACTAAGCATCATGACGATGACTTGGAGCTACTGAGGGTTGGGTGTCACTAACGACCTTAGGAATTATTGCGCATGACACCTTCATTCTTATACAAACCTAAAAGTTTGCCTAGTAAGATGCTAAAATCACCGGGAGACGCGAAATTTAGGGTAGGTATTTAAAGACGAATGAGGTAACTACAGGATTTTACAGAAGATGGGTTTTTAGCTCACTAAATTTTTCGTTGTTTCCGGAGCGCTTGTCGCTACATTGACGCAGAAATACATAGACCTTCAGACAATAAGTGATCGGAAAAAATGTGGAACAGCGACGGAAATCCATTCTCACCTTCCTTCGTCATGAATGATCGAACTTAAATTTCATTTTAATCATTACGGTGTTACAAGCACGATCAATTAAGGCCTTCTGCAATGAAAAATAGAAGTCATCAGCCCCCGCAATAGACTACAATTGACCCAGACTAAAGATTCGAGGCGAGGGAATATAATTAACAAATTTAATGGCATTGTATTAATATTACACTATAGTCGTTAACTAGCAAGGCCAACATCTGGTCCTGGTTGATTTTACGTTATTTTAGTTTAGGTCGTGTAGTCAAAGTAATACCTAGCTCGATTTACTCCGACACCGCACAGTTTAACAATTTATGTAGGGCTAATAGACGTCAGGATACGTGGGTGGGGAACTGGGAAGTGAGTAGTCAATATAATCGGATATGATCAATGTACACTGTCTTGTAAAACATAATAGAGTTAAACGTCCGGCTCCTACCCAAAAATCCTGGCATTTATTAGCTGTTTCGGGTATTTGGGGTTGTTATTAGCAAGAGTTGTTATCAGTATTGTTTTTAGCGAAAGTGCACCACACCTACTTGATATCGAGCGAGGCTCCGTTCAGAATGACAGGTATAGACAACACAGACTTGATCTTCTGGATGATATCGTAGTTACAAGGGTGGGAAGAGCGGGTATATCTAGTTCTACCGTGCACTGCCAGGGCCGCTACCCCTGTACTTTCTATCTCTTTACACAGCGACAGTGTTTCCTCTTCCTGTAATGATATCGTGTAGGGCAGGCAAATCTTACTTTGATTAGATTTTTAATTTCTAGCTTGATTTTTTGTTTTTAGGTACGCTATTTGTAAGGATTTCTTGAAGCTTTTTTTTAAATTTTAGACTGTGGTGAAATTTTTCAACAGTTGCTGCACCATGATGCACAATATCTACGGGATACAAAGTTGATGAGAGAACACCTTTTAATCGGATTATGAGAACTTATGTTTGGAATAGCCATTATGAACTTTTAGACAGCCAATATCAGCACTTAACAACTATTAACTTCACTACCTATTACAAAGTCTCAACCTATCCACCTCTCATGAGGACAATTCTCAGTTGCATTTGAAATTGCTGAAGCGTGACTATAGACTCCAAGATCCGTTAAATCTCCAGTCTCCAATAGATAGAGCAAAAGTTCAAAAGTAAACAAATTTTGCTTTTTCACTCGCTCAAATTGGATGCTGCCGAAACCAAGCAAGGTAATAATAGACCTTGCCATAACTTTATAGAAATGGACCACTTTGTTCAATGAGAGCTCCTCTTGTAATTGTTCCCTGCTGTATAGAAGAGCATACCCGTAATCCTCAAAGCGAATCTGTTAATGATCTCACGGCCAGCTTTGATGTTGTATTTTGTGAACTGTTTGCCTGTCTATAATTTGTGATTTCTCTACATTGCCTTGTGGCGGATGGATTTGCAGCCACTTGCCTGAATAGGTCCCTGGGTATACTTGGCCGCAGCTTGTAAAACTCAAGGGCTGCTTTCTAACATAACCACTCTGCGAAAAGACCGTTATAAATAGCCGCACGAATATATGTTTCGTATAGTCTCGCTCAGCTTTAGTTTCAGAATACTGTATTCATAAAAATACTGTATTGATAAGTTAACAATAAAGGCCGAGTCCTGCTATTGTTCGTCAATAAAAACAACTGACAGCAGGAAACTTAGACTAGCATATTTCTTTATCGGTAGCGTCTGAAAATCAATTGTTTGAAGCCGCCAATTTTGTTTGTTTCGTCAATTTTATTGTTTAAATATACCAGATATCTTTTAGAATGGATGCATTGACTCACTACATTATTATTTTCGTAGCTTTGAATTAAGTGTTTCAAAATAGATGTTGAGTTGATGCTTGATATACTAGACTGAATAAAGCACTGTTTTTTTACTGTAATAAACATTGAATTCCGATGAGGTACTGAGGCAATTGCGATGAGGTACTGAGGCAGAAACAACTGTTTTCATCTAGAGCCCCTGCCAAAAATTAATATTAAAAATTGGTCATGATATAAGTGATATGTCAGCACTCAGCCGGCAGTATATTCATGAACAGTTTCTTTGAAATTTGGTTTCAAATGGGGAGGGGACCTTTTTCAGGTCCCCATTCCGAGCAAGCTCGACTCTCAGAGGTGTGCATTGATTGTTAACGGGTGTGTTATGTTGTGGCTGGGCCGAAGGATCAACCAAGCTACATGATGTGTACGGAGCAGATATTTGAACGGACACGATTTCCACTGATAGTCAATTTAGAAAATTCATGGACCGGCACCGTGCCGAGTGGGGTATGATCCGACAACCTCTGCATTGTTTACCAATTGAGCTACCGGCCCGTTAAAATCGGGCACTATTAGAAAGCGCAATTTTGTCAAGTCCAAACTACAAACACTTAAGAACTATCATGAATTCTATCGAGTTATATATATATAAAGGCTTACTGAATACTTACAGATTCCAATATTCTGATTTTACACGTGACAGGTTTGGAACAAACAGATATCAGTTTACATAGGATCTTCTTGATCAGCTGGGGCTGTGTCAAGAGCGCTGCTCCCATGTTTCCCTTTATAGAGTAGTCTTTAGGGCACCCCATATTCACGTCAATACCTGAATTGTTATATACAGTCTCTATTTTATAGAGTAGTCTTTAGGAGACCCCATGTTCACGTCAATATCTGAATTGTTATACAGTCTCTATTTTATAGAGCAGTCTTTAGGGCACCCCATATTCACGTCAATACCTGAATTGTTATATACAGTCTCTATTTTATAGAGCAGTCTTTAGGGCACCCCATATTGACGTCAATACCTGAATTGTTATATACAGTCTCTATTTTATAGAGTAGTCTTTAGGGCACCCCATATTCACGTCAATATCTGAATTGTTATATACAGTCTAAATTTCATGGAGACGGGTATATCTAAGAAGTTAGATCGAGCAACGCTGTTACATGATTTAAATCAACGACCCTTCCCCAGAAATAACGTTCTCTATTGTCTATGATATTATGAATTAACAATTAAAGAAGGCCAGTTCGGTATACATATTTATGGTTACTTATAAGTTTACAGCAGGGATCTAAAATTGTTATGTTACGGCAATCGGTATTATAAAATATACATACTACATAGCCTGCTAATTTGATATTTTTGTTAATTTAAGTTTCTTAAGATGATTAAACTTTTAGGAATTAAATTACTTTTGTAACATGGTTGACAGGTCACATGAAGTAACTGCCGTGTTTCATATCAAAATTTCATCCCATTTGTGTTTAAACAGTTCGTGGGACCAAATGACCTAAGGAAATCACCTAAATTTCTATTCAAGACTACTTTGTCCCTTCTGAAATTGAGAATTTCAGAAAATAATCACATTTACAAAATTAAAGTGAGCAGGTGCTTGCACCCGAGACCAGACATCCTACCATAACATACCATACAGACAGGTGGTACGGTGCTCTAGAATTAGCGATAAATTGCACGGAAAATGATCGGCCATAGTCTTTTTGGGTTTTCGACTTGATACCAACAAAAAAATACAGGTGTCATAACTTAGTTGCATACAGTGGCTTTTTGAATTTCGTTATGTTTCTGCATGCTAATTCATAAACCTTTAATAGAAAAAGACAGCAAATTGCCTATAGGGTCATAGCTTAATAGTTTTGTTTACGATACATGTCCAATAATTGCACTAAATTTCAGGAAATTATAATATTTATCATTCTCGTCTGTCAGTTGTACTGCTGGACTTATCATTATGTCTGCTATAAAACAAAGAGTCAAACTTCTTGCTGAGTTGCATCTTTGTAGTGAGTACTGACTATCCACTTGTACCATTACCCAAGAGTAACTTTTTCAGTACCAGCTGCACAACGGTTCTTAACCCCAAAAATTCTTTTGATGTGACTGTAAAACTGGCCACGTTATGATATGACGGTCCACACTTTGGGGACATCTCTCTTTTCCAATTTGTCATTAGACAGAATCTCAGTAAACTATAGGTAATTATATAATATTAAATATATGTAAAATTCAACTAATCTTTGTTACCAATGTAGAAGAAGGAGGAAATGTATAGTCAGTCAGTCGGGAAAGAATGTCAGTAAAACTACAAGCAGTGACAACTGTCCAGTTCTTCTTGTTGTTGAACTTATGCTGTGTTTTTGGACTTTAGGTTAATTGAGTGGTCCCAGGCTTTCGACTGGAGTTGCGGTGACACCTCAGGTAATAGTGAATTTACCTTCAACCTAGCTACTTTCGAGTCCCAAATTACCCTTGCAAAAAAGTTGTATGGATGTAGGATTCCTACTTTAATTAAAAATCGTTTTAACCGAAATTTTTCTGACAAACGAAATTCAAATACAATATCTTTGCGATTTTAAGTTATTCGTTTGAAACTATGGCTTTCGTCTAGAATTAGACGTTATTTTGAGGTTTAGAACTAATTTTTTCGTCTAGAAAAGTGGAAACTGATGCGATTTTTCTGTTAGAAATTTTTTCGGCTGATAATTGATGTTTCGGTCAAAAAATGGATGGCTGCAAGAAATCGATTCCAACCGAAAAATACTTCTGGCCGAAATCTTCGAAATTGTCCTACAAGTGAAAAAAAAAACTTTTTTGCACCTATGACCCAGATCCGCCAATCCTAGTAGTGTGCTAAGGGCATTTGCCTATGCGATCTTCTTCGGTCGACTCAGCCGAATGACCGGGAAACCATGATTGAGGGTTAAATGAGGAGGGTCTCCGTTAAAAGATCTAGAATCTTCCAGGAGCCCCTTCAGTATAACTGTAAAAGCCTGGGTACAGGTGTACCAAAGCTACAGATAGGTTTCCTGAGCCCCCATAGATATCCATAATCATAAGTTTATTAGGCTCCCCATTATTCATAAATATAATTTAACAAAGGTAATAGGCTCTTTATGATTATAAGCTGTGATGTTAACATTGGACACAAAATGGGATTGGTTATACACAGTTTGGAATTCATATTGGTTGGATACCAATTAGATGATGCGGCAGTTGCGTGTTGTAAAATTGTTATGATCTATAAGCCTACTTTTAATTTTATATATCTTGATATTAAGTGATAAATTTTCATTACATTGATAAACATAAATCAAACTTAATCTTGTTTCATGATAGGTAATGAAAAACGAAAAAGGCTCTCCAATATACGAGGTCGATGTGACTCTAGCAGCAATCCTCGCATTTTGTGTCATGATAAGTGTCCCACTAAACTTGATAGCCTTTTGGTACTTCAGGAATAAACGAGAACAGAGAACAAACGGGATATTCTTTAATAGACTCTACATGATAGTATCCGCAACAGATGCACTGATCTGTATAATGCAGCTGCCGACGATTGATTCTCTTTTCAACAGTAGAAAAAGTAGAACTTGGACATTTGATGATCATTACTTTTGTAAGTTTTGGGCCGCAGTGAAAGAAGTATCAGTGGTACTCTCGATATTTCTGGTGGCAATTCTTAGCATTTCTCGGCTTCATCTACTCAGACGACCAAACAAGCAACTACCTCAGACTATGCCCTACATCTTGCCTTTAGGTTTTGTCTTATTCTTTTGTGCAATTGTCCCTTCTTTATATTCCATCAGCTATCTGAATGCAAGACCGAGTGAAAGTGGTAGCTTTATGTGTTACCTTTGTGGCTACTTTGAGACAAAAAATGGGACTGAAGGAATAATATACATTGTGCAAGCAGACTTGGAAAAGTATATGGTGGTTCAAAGTGTCAGAACCTGTTTTGCTGGGCTTCCATTTTTTCCCATTTTGATTTCTTTTGCTATATCAATGATTCTTCTAAAGAAAACTAAAGGCCGTGTCAGCACAACAGCATCAATACGGCGCCAGGAAAGAGCTTCAAGCACAATCATCCTATTTACTAGCTTATATGTGGTGTGCAATGTTCCACTGACTATTTATGTTATATATTTGACATCACTAGTGGCAGATTTGCTTCATAAAACTAGAAATAGTGAAACAAGAACACTGAATTATTCAGAATATGTGGCAACATTTTCAGGGTCATACTTTGAAAGACATTATGTCTGGATTCTTGGAGTGAATTTATCCATAGTGCTTAATAGCTCACTTAATCCAATTTTATACATTTGGCGAATGAAAAATTTTAGGAAGTTTATTTTCGATATGGGAAAATATAACCAAAAGAATCTTTCAACTAGCTTAGAAAGCCCACCTGTGGTGATTTGTAATGAGTCAAAGCTATAGAATGATGAGCTGTGTTATCTATAAGTCATTTATATTGAGTTCACATATTTCTGACAGATCCTGTGCGTTTGCTTAAACTCTATCTATTTCATAATTTAATACATAAAAGTAACTGGCTTTAATAATAGACTTACCAGCAACATAATGTTCTATCATCTGAGCAGCTTGAGCTGCAACATCTGGATCACTGACTCCCATTTGAAAAATAACTTTGTCACTTTCTTTAGAAGTGGTCCTAAAACAAACTCCACCATCCTCATCCAAGAAATCTACTGTACCAAGTGTTTCATTGAAAATCTTGGTGCACTTTAATAGTCGCTGTGCAATAACCTCTTCAGCATAAACAAGGTCAGCTCCATAATCTAAACAGGTCAATCTGAAGGGTAGACCTCCAACTCGTACCATAGGAGATAAAATATACTTCCCAGCAAACATTTTACCATAAAACCTAAAGTGAAAATAGACATTTACCAAATGCTATAAAGTGCACATGTATAATGAATTGAATGATGTCAAGTCCACAATTCAAACTGAAATCAAATCCTTTTCGTCGATCGTAAAGAAGAACTGTCCAGCCACTCTTTCCAGAAAATATATTGAAGCCGCTGTGAAGAGTGTATGCGAGAAAGAAGATAAAAGCAAAAATATTATCATTTATGGAATTGAGGAAAGCAGCGGTGAAGTGCTTTCTGAAAAAGACAGCAAAGTTCTAGAGGAAATCGGTGAGAAACCTGTCGTGACTAGGGTTGGCAATTATATCTCAAAATTTTTTATAGATATAAGATATAATTTTTTCATTTTATAGATATAATTATAGATATAAAGATATAATTTTTGAATATTTGTTAATTTGGTTCAATTTTGAGGGTGAAATAGAAAGGTTCACCTCACTGGATGTTTGTGTGAAATTTTACGTGAGATGATCCACCAAACATGGTAGCCCCCCGTAAAGTAGATCAATCCCCAAGAGATCTGCTCATCACGACTAGATTGTAATTAGGTCTTTAAACACGACGAAATGTGATCCAGCAATTTGTTATTCAAACACAAGGAAATGTGATCCCTGGATCATATAGCATGTTTGACCAATCTGGCTTGAATCCTTATTCATAGAGCAAATTACTAGCGGTAGTTCTGCTCTCTAAACTGATTACCAGCGGTAGTCAACTCTACCTCAAACAGCTAATTACCAGCGGTAGTTAAGCTCCCTGAACAGCTGATTATCAACAATAGTTACGCTATCTCATCTATATAGTTTACCAGCGGTAGTCTAAAATTAATCTTGCTATTAGACAGTCATGAACTAATGGAGCAAGCTTAGACCTGTCCTAGAATCACATAGCAACAGCAGAAATATTCTCAACTCATGGTGAACCTTGTTTGCAGCAATAACATTATAGCTACACATAGAGAGAACCTGCAGGACCTTGGAGCAGGTCCCTCTCAGGACACTTTGGCCCTAGTCAGGAATTCTCTTAAGCAGCATTCTCTTTACAGCATTCTCTTTACAGATTTCGTTGCATAATGGAAACAGCTAAAATCGCTCGAAACCAAGTCCCAATATCTATGTACGGCTTATTAAAAAGATCAGATCGTAAAACTGATTTGTTTATTACACCAGTACCTTCCATTAACTTAACATACAAAGGCCCTTATCTCTGGAACAAGTTTATTGGGCATACACACCTCCGTGGTAAATTGAACTCACTTAGCGCTTTAAAATCTAAACCGAGAATATCCATATTTAATGCTCAAAACCA
The DNA here is from genome assembly GCA_000226015.1 of Mnemiopsis leidyi. NCBI lineage: Eukaryota > Metazoa > Ctenophora > Tentaculata > Lobata > Bolinopsidae > Mnemiopsis > Mnemiopsis leidyi. Next base: position 91,170 of record JH152717.1, on the reverse strand, counting down.
GCATGATGATCATACATGGAACGAATGTAATTTCACTGACTTTATAAGTTACGTCACATCTCTTTTGCTGGAGTGAGTGAACCCGAGCAATCTCATTGGCTCGCAGCAGCAGTCACGTGACCTGGTAGAGCGGGGAAAAATAAACGAACCATCTCTGCTTGCAATTTCCTCACTCAAATGATGATGTGAGCAGTACCGATCTTGAGTGAGGGAAACCAAGCGATCCCATTGGCTAATGGCTGCCGTCACGTGACTTGGTAGAGTGGGGCAAAAGATACGTTACACCTTTGCTTACAACTTTACCACTCGTATCATGACGATGCGAACTGTACCGATTAGCCGTGAGGGAAATCAAACGATCTCATTGGCTCGCAGCTGGTCACGAGACTGAGGCCAGAGTAAGGCAAATCATACATCACTACAAGAACTTGACGGTTTCCCAGAGTGCAATCTTTCGCTTGTTGCCCGTCAAAAATATGGACTCTGATATGCGAATATCGGCAGCTAGATTAAGATTGTGACCAATCCTAATCTAGTTAACTTCGCGACTAGAAAACGTTTCGCTACTATACCAGGGAAAATACTCAATCTGCGGGGTGCCATGTCAGGTTTTGTCCGCCTGATTAGGTCTGGCGCATTGCCAGGCCTGATATAAGAAATTTTTCATCGGTATATGATTTACAATATAATCACACTTCATTATATATATATCTACGCTAAAAACCTAACAAAGCCGTGGGGCCATAGAAGGGCCGACTAGAAAGGCCTGGACACTAGACGAACTAGCGGGATAAGAGGTAAAAATAGGCGAAATAGATAAACATAAGTAAAATAGTATAAAAATATAATAAAAGGAAGGGTCAAACCGGGGGCCCTTCCTACAGGCCGAAGAATAGTAGGAGAGTCCTAGTGGTGGAAGATTTTGGGAGAAAGTTACGGTCGATCTCTAGATTGTCTCTGCCCTCCTACTCCGTAAATTCTTCCTTCTGCATATGTCTAGCGGTTTCTTCAAAGATTGTTTGTTGCTGGGATGGGACATTTTAGTGTCGGAAAGGAGAACGAGAGGGGGTTAAGAAAATAATGGAACTGGCAGAAGAAAATCAAAGCGGCGCCGCCAAGCCGCCCTGGGCCCGAAAATGAAGAAGTCCTGCACGGCTTCCTAAGCGTGTTGTGCGCTGCGGCCGTCCCCTCGTCTGCGACTGCCGGTCTGCCTCCAAGGGTCTAGTCGAGCCCATGCGACATCCAGTGCGGTAACTTCGCCGTGGCCGACCAACATAGTGTCTCGGCTACAGCCTGGTTGCAGCTCCGCGGTCACGAGCGAGAGGATTAGGGTGGCTCAAAGAAGTCAAGGTATTTGGTCTGAATGGAAAAGTTTAAGATTGCCTGAGTTGTCAGAGAGTATGAAGGGATACCTCTCCTGATGATGAAGTTACCGAAGCAGGAGTTGAGGAATGAGGAGTGTCTAGCCATAATCAGGGCGTGGCACTTTGTTAGGTAGTGTTCAGTAGTTTCTGGAGTCTCTTCGCATTTCTTGCATTTTGTGTTGAAAGTATTGCAGGTAATTGTGTCCTGTAAGTATATGGGTTAAGGCTCTAGTGTTATCCCTAGAAGACGTTATGGCAAGTTCAGAAGAGAAGAGAGAGGACATGAGCAGGTGGTGAAAGTCTGGAGGAGATTTGAAGGAGGCGAGTCTGTAAGAATGTATGTCCTGGAAGTGTATGTCGATAAGTGAGGAGATAAACGAAGGGGCGAAAGGGCTGGGACCTATGGGGGGAGTGTCTGATCCAAGGTTTGCTAAAGTGTCTGCGAGTGCGTTTCCTGGGATACCCGAGTGGGCTGGGCACCAGTGGAGAGTGGTGCAGGAGAGTGAGCTGATACTATTGAGTGCCTCTATTGTGTCTGACACTGTGTTCGATCTGGAGAAAGTGGCTGAGAGCACGTGGATAGCAGACTTGCTGTCTATGCAGAAGTGGACCGGGAGGTTCTGCTGGATGAGGGTCGGGGTGAAGAGAAGAAAAGTGTAGGCTGAGAGAATAGCTAGCAGTTCCGCTTGGAATATAGAGACCGAAAATCCTAGCTGGAAGGTGTGTTGCTTGACAATAGTGTTGCCATGATAGATAACGTAACCTGATCCTGCAAGGCTGTGTTTGACCAAGCCATCAGCATAGCAGATAATGGCGTCGCTGGAGTGAAGGGAGGGTATAAAAGAAAGTGCATCTTGATGTTCCAGAATGGAGAGCTTGAAAGAGCAGGATATGTTGAGGACGTGCGCTGCTGAGTCTCAAAGTGGTAAGGGGGGGGGGGGGGGCAGTAAGGTGGAGGCAAGATCAGTGAGGATAAGAGCATGAGATGGAATCTTGGAGTCCCTGAGGCCTAGGGTCCATTGTCTGGTCTTACAGAGTCTGAGAGAGGTCTTAAGGGGGAATTGTAGCAAACAGGGGTTTGTGGAAGCTAGACAAACGGACTGTACAGTAACCTAAAGCACCCTAATGGGCATCAATTGCACCACTTATTTTTTGATTCTATGATGACGCATTTTTAAAAATCGCAAAAAGGAAATTTTTCCGAGAATTTGGAAATTTTTGGAAATTTACATTGCATGAATAAAACTCAGCCGTTTCTAGTTGAATCATGCTGAAAATTTGCACGAATTTTATTTAT
>JH152717.1:22341-34530 GCA_000226015.1 Mnemiopsis leidyi | reverse complement strand
TATATATATATATATAGATCAGACGAAAATTACTGAAAAATGCATTTTTTAAGACGTTACTGCAGACGTAACTTAAAAGATAGAGACTTGAAATTTTCAGGTTCACGTAGATACATACTCAAGACAAAAACTGCAAAGTTTCAAGTTTCTAACTAATCGGGAAAGTGGTTTTCTGGATAGCCGAGTTTTGAGTTTTACGTAATCGTGTATAATAGCGCTGGCAAGTTTTTCAACTTTCGTTAAAAACTTTTTCCGAGAAGGGCGCTTGTTCGGCCGAGTCGTCGGGGGCCTTCGGCCCCCTCCTCCGGTAACGGGCCTGCGTCGGGGCCTTCGGCCCCTCCTTGGCCTAGGCAAAGGGGGCTTTGTTGGGCCCTGGCGAAGGGGGGCGGAAGTTTTTTCCCCGGTCGCGCTTGCCAGCGCTATAATCTTATAATTTATCTTTGTATAGATATAAAATTTAAGGTTGAATCTGTCCATCGTTTGACAATAATCATATCATTTACTATATCAGATACAAAATGTGCCAACGAACTTCTACAAAAGAGCTCGAGATGAAGGTCTAAAGAAGACGATGAAAGTTCTTAAGGATAAACTGAGGATAAGCCGACAGTCAGTTAGGGTTACAAAGCCTCTCGGTAATTTTTGTTTAACTTCAAAGGAATTAATCGACGTTACCCCAAAATTCTTACTGACAACTTGAGACCTACCAATTCAATGCCCAGTAAAAGAGGAATATCCTGATATACTTTGTTGTAAGAGGCTCGTGATTTTAGAGTTTTATGACACTGTTTTGGAGGCGGCCTTTTTATGTTTATTTATTCTCGATTTTAGATTGTTTAAACTTATATTATAGTGTTCACCTCGTCTACTTTTCTTAACGTTTTAATTTTCAATTCTGGCGTTTTTATCTCATTTTATTTTAGGATTATATTTTTTTGGTTGTTTAATTTCGGTATAAATATTTGTTTCTAGTCTGACATTACAATTGTAATAAGACAATTTAGTTTGTAATCCTTGTACAACTTTATCGAAGAGAACAAGGTCATTGAAATCAAAGAGGAAGAATGTTAGCTTGGCGACTATCGCAGAGAACACGTATTCTTACGCTATTCATCGCCAAAGAAATTATCGGACTTTTGATCGGTTGCAAAAAGCCCAAATCCGCGTTAGAAATCATGGAAAACCGCGGCGTTGAGGTAGAATTCGAGAAAACCAGAAAAGCGGTCCGGCGGATGCAGATAAGCGGCCCTATAGCCGCAGTGATCAAACGACGCAAAAAATCAAGGGTTGTTGTTATGTACCCGCAACAGACCGTCTAAGTGTGACTTTAATTAAAGTGTTTTAATTAAAGTCACATATTGCTTGGCTGTATATATTTGTCGGATATTCTAGGTAAAGAGTTGAAGGATTTAGATATTGTTAAATGTTGTGTGATGTTTGAAGTAAAGACCTTGAAGGCTTTAAATATTGTTAGAAGCTAAAATACATTCTGATAACTTACTAAGATTTCGAGCTTAAATATTGCTGTCGCAACTAGAATCGACGAATTATGACGTGAAATTAGACTCAGTGTCTAATTGCATCTTTGTATATGTATCACATATTGATTGGGTTTTAGTAAACAAATTGATCATTTGATCACAATAGCTCCATTATGTTCAGGCCTGGACATAGCTAACGGTCCCTTCAATCAGGTACGGCCATAACTAACCTTGATGTACCACGTTACGCCGTCATATCTAACTCCAGCACCAGTTTGACACTCCATTCGGATGATAAGTCTTGCCAGCCTGGATTGACCACCGTTAGACACTTACCACTCAACATCTTCCGGTACGTGGTTCTCGATGCGTGCGCCTTGAGAAGGAGCCCCTCCTTTCCTTTTGTCGTGTTATTTTATTTAGCTTCAAACCGTAGCTTATTTTAATATTTGTTCCAATCGATTGATCATATTTCATGTAGTTACAGTTCATTAATTAGTTCACGCCCCCTATCTCACCTGAAGTTAAAGTAGCTGCGAGTAATCATCCTGTTAGTGATAAGCTTACCTTTGTTGTTTTACTCCTAACATAGTGACACTCTCAGATTTCGCTCCCACGTCGCCGACCCGAGAACCGACTCCGACTGTAATTTGTACTTTTCCCTTACTTTTTCATTACCCCAAAAATTGTGTACTCATTCTCCTACCTGAATGCTCAAAGTTCAATCTCAGAAATTGCTTAATTCAACCTCAGAAATTGCTTAATCATAATGACTACCTCCTAATTAAACTAAATAATGCTTGGCAACTGTGTATCGTGCTGTCTGGGACTGGAGGTTGGCTTGGAAACTGCCCACAGCTCTGCCGACTGAACTTAACTTGACACGTGAATTTGATGAATAGATGAAGGTGATGCATGAAAGAGCCCGGGGCTACCATCGGACCCCAAAATAAATATTTTATCCAGTAGCTAGAACACAGTCTAAAACCAGGTCACCTTGCCAATTGGTTGTTCACGATTAACTGGCATTACACCAACAACAGTAATAGCCTGGGTCATAACAGTTGTTTGCGAACCTTTCTGTCATGTAAGATTCCCTGTCCAGAATAAAATACTTCACAGGAAAGTATTCAAGCTACAAGCTTCTACCTAGAAAAATATCGGATTCCTATTAAACGAAATCATTATAGCGCCCAATCTAATTTATATTGTGCCATAATGTATATGTGATATCTTGTATAGTATCTTATAATTTAACTTTGTATAGATATCAATTAATTTAAGGTTGAATCAGTCCATCGGTTGACAATAATCATATCATTTACTAGATCAGATACAAAATGTGCCAACGAACTTCTACAAAAGAGCTCGAGATGAAGGTCTAAAGAAGACGATGAAAGTTCATAAGGATAAACTGAGTATAAGCCGACAGTCAGTTAGGGTTACAAAGCCTCTCGGTAATTTTTGTTTAACTTTAAAGGAATTAATCGACGTTACCCCAAAATTCTTACTGGCATCTTGATACATACCAATTCAATGCCCAGTAAAAGAGGAATATCCTGATATACAACTTTATGGAAGAAAACAAGGTCATTGAAATCAAAGCGCTTACATAGAGGAATGTTAACTTGGCGGCTATCGTAGAGAACACGTATTCTTACGCTATTCATCGCCAACGAAATTATCGGACTTTTGATCGGTTGCAAAAAGCCCAGATGCGTGTTAGAAATCATGGAAAACCGCAGCGTTGAGGTGGAATTTGAGAAAACCAGAAAAGCGGTCCGGCGGATGCAGATAAGCGGCCCTAAAGCCGCAGTGATCAAACCACGCAAAAAATCAAGGGTTGCTGTTATGTACCCGCAAAGGACCGTCAAAGTGTATTCCGATTAAAAAGTTTTAATTAAAGTCACATATTGCTTAGCTGTATATATTTGTCGGATATTCTAGGTAAAGAGTTGAAGGATTTAGATATAGTTAAAAGTTGTGTGATGTTTGAAGTAAATACCTTAAAGGCTTTAAATATTGTTAGAAGCTAAAATACATTCTGATAACTTACTTAGATTTCGAGCTTAAATATTGCTGTCGCAACTAGAATCGACGAATTATGACGTGAAATTAGACTCAGTGTCTAATTGCATCTTTATATTTGTATCACATATTGATTGGGTTTTAGCAAACAAATTGATCATTTGATCATAATAGCTCCATTATGTTCAGGCCTGGACATAGCTAACGGTCCCTTCAATCAGGTACGGCCATAACTAACCTTGATGTACCACGTTACACCGTCACATCTAACTCCCGAACCAGTTTGACACTCCATTCGGATGATAAGTCTTGCCAGCCTGGATTGACCACCGTTAGACACTTACCACTCAACATCTTCCGGTACGTGGTTCTCGATGCGTGCGCCTTGAGAAGGAGCCCCTCCTTTCCTTTTGTCGTGTTATTTTATTTAGCTTCAAACCGTAGCTTATTTTAATATTTGTTCCAATCGATTGATCATATTTCATGTAGTTACAGTTCATTAATTAGTTCACGCCTCCTATCTCACCTGAAGTTAAAGTAGCTGCGAGTAATAATCCTGTTAGTGATAAGCTTAGTCTTACCTTTGTTGTTTTACTCCTAACATAGTGCCACTCTCAGATTTCGCTCCCACGACCCCACGTCGCCGCCCCGAGAACCGACTCCGTGGTCGCCCACAAGGTCTATAGGATTACTCAATGTCTCGACTTTTACTCCTCCGGAACCGCCGGACAAATAGAAAAAGGATGGACTCAACAATAGTATCTTGACTTTTATGTATGTGACTGTAATTTGTACTTTTCCCTTACTTTTTTAATACCCCAAAAATTGTGTACTCATTCTCCTACCTGAATGCTCAAAGTTCAATCTCAGAAATTGCTTAATTCAACCTCAGAAATTGCTTAATCATAATGACTACCTCCTAATTAAACTAAATAATGCTTGGGAACTGTGTATCGTGCTGTCTGGGACTGGAGGTTGGCTTGGAAACTGCCCACAGCTCTACCGACTGAACTTAACTTGACACGTGAACTTGATAAATAGATGAAGGTGATGCATGATGGAGGCCGGGGCTACCATCGGACCCCAAAATAAATATTTTATCCAGTAGCTAGAACACAGTCTAAAACCAGGTCACCTTGCCAATTGGTTGTTCACGATTAACCGGCATTACACCAACAACAGTAATAGCCTGGGTCATAACAGTTGTTTGCGAACCTTTCTGTCATGTAAGATGATCCCTGTCCAGAATGAAATACTTCACAGAATTAATTGTTCAAGCTACAAGCTTCTACCTAGAAAAATATCGGATTCCTATTAAACGAAATCATCATAGCGCCCAATCTAATTTATATTGTGCCATAATGTATATGTGATATCTTGTATAGTATCTTATAATTCATCTTTGTATAGCTATCAAATTTAAGGTTGAATCAGTCCATCGGTTGACAATAATCATATCATTTACTAGATCAGATACAAAATGTGCCAACGAACTTCTACAAAAGAGCTCGAGATGAAGGTCTAGAGAAGACGATGAAAGTTCTTAAGGATAAACTGAGTATAAGCCGACAGTCAGTTAGGGTTACAAAGCCTCTCGGTAATTTTTGTTTAACTTTAAAGGAATAAATCGACGTTACCCCAAAATTCTTACTGGCATCTTGAGACATACCAATCCAATGCCCAGTGAAAGAGGAATATCCTGATATACAACTTTATCGAAGAGAACAAGGTCATTGAAATCAAAGCGCTTACATAGAGGAAGAATGATAACTTGGCGGCTATCGCAGAGAACACGTATTCTTACGCTATTCATCGCCAACGAAATCATCGGACTTTAGATCGGTTGCAAAAAGCCCAGATGTGTGTTAGAAATCATGGAAAACTGCAGAGTTGAGGTAGAATTCGAGAAAACCAGAAAAGCGGTCCGGCGGATGCAGATAAGCGGCCCTAAAGCCGCACTGATCAAACCACGCAAAAATCAAGGGTTGTTGTTACGCACCCGCAACGGACCGTCTAAGTGTATTCCGATTAAAGAGTTTTAATCAAAGTCACATATTGCTTAGCTGTATATATTTGTCGGATATTCTAGGTAAAGAGTTGAAGGATTTAGATATTGTTAAAAGTTGTGTGATGTTTGAAGTAAAGACCTTGAAGCCTTTAAACATTGTTAGAAGCTAAAATACATTCTGATAACTTACTAAGATTTCGAGCTTAAATATTGCTGTCGCAACTAGAATCGACGAATTATGACGTGAAATTAAACTCAGTGTCTAATTGCATCTTTATATTTGTATCACATATTGATTGGGTTTTAGTAAACAAATTGATCATTTGATCATAATAGCTCCATTATGTGACATAGCTAACGGTCCCTTTAATCAGGTACGGCCATAACTAACCTTGATGTACCACGTTACGCCGTCATATCTAACTCCCGAACCAGTTTGACACTCCATTCGGATGATAAGTCTTGCCAGCCTGGATTGACAACCGTTAGACACTTACCACTCAACATCTTCCGGTACGTGGTTCTCGATGCGTGCGCCTTGAGAAGGAGCCCCTCCTTTCCTTTTGTCGTGTTATTTTATTTAGCTTCAAACCGTAGCTTATTTTAATATTTGTTCCAATCGATTGATCATATTTCATGTAGTTACAGTTCATTAATTAGTTCACGCCTCCTATCTCACCTGAAGTTAAAGAAGCTGCGAGTAATCATCCTGTTAGTGATAAGCTGAGTCTTACCTTTGTTGTTTTACTCCTAACATAGTGCCACTCTCAGATTTCGCTCCCACGACCCCACGTCGCCGCCCCGAGAACCGACTCCGTGGTCGCCCACAAGGTCTATAGGATTACTCAATGTCTCGACTTTTACTCCTCCGGAACGGCGGACAAATAGAAAAAGGATGGACTCAACAATAGTATCTTGACTTTTATGTATGTGACTGTAATTTGTACTTTTCCCTTACTTTTTCAATACCCCAAAAATCATTACTAGATCAGATACAAAATGTGCCAACGAACTTCTACAAAAGAGCTCGAGATGAAGGTCTAAAGAAGACGATGAAAGTTCTTAAGGATAAACTGAGTATAAGCCGACAGTCAGTTAGGGTTACAAAGCCTCTCGGTAATTTTTGTTTAACTTTAAAGGAATTAATCGACGTTACCCAAAAATTCTTACTGGCATCTTGAGACATACCAATTCAATGCCCAGTGAAAGAGGAATATCCTGATATACAACTTTATGGAAGAATACAAGGTCATTGAAATCAAAGAGGAAGAATGTTAGCTTGGCGGCTATCGCAGAGAACACGTATTCTCACGTTATTCATCGCCAACGAAATCATCGGACTTTAGATCGGTTGCAAAAAGCCCAGATCCACGTCAGAAATCATGGAAAACCGCGGCGTTGAGGTAGAATTCGAGAAAACCAGAAAAGCGGTCCGGCAGATGCAGATAGAAGCTTAGAAGCCTCATTAAATTATATATAACTCCATTTTCTATTGCTGTGTAAAATTTGATTTTTATTCATCTATATATTTAGATAAGCGGCCCTATAGCCGCAGTGTACGGGGCCAGTAAGGTGCTCTTGGAGGTCCTGAAGTACCTCGATCATCACGGGGCTATCCTTATCCTGGAAGTTGGGTTAGACGACATGTCGCCGGTAGCGACGACGGTAACGAGAGGAAGAAGCGAGAACAAGGGGCTAGTTAACGTTCCCAAAATTAAGCCGGAATATTTGGCCAGCTTCGCCCTCTGTTAAAGAAAATTCACGGACTAAACCATAGACTACATAGATACGTACGTCGTACGCATGTTAATACTGTTTAATTTTGTTTTTAACGCACTTATACTTACAGTCCCGTGGTAAATATAACTTAGTGGTGGTACCTGCAATATCAGAGCTGGATCACCCTCAGCAAAATAAACCTGCCTAGGCCCTAAACCCAATGGTGAAACGTCCCCTTATCTCACGGACCACCTGCAGACTAATTATTATTAACATTAGGCTCATAATACGAATTTTATGTCGGCAACAGTCCGCACCGGCCACCGCAGCTAAGCAACTATGCTTAAACGACTAAAGCTTAATTTCATAAATTTATTTAAACCAGTAAACTAAACTTTCAGACCCTGTTTGTACCCCTAATATAATAAATAATTTTCTTGCATTTAAACTTGTTAACACGAATAATAAAACTCCCTTGTAACGAATTGGTAGTTAACTTAGCTTCCCTGAACCGGATGAATTTTCTTTTAAACAAGTATAAGTTAGATTCCATCGGCGGTGGCAGCCGGAATTTGATATACCCCGATTTTATACGATGAAGATATCGAAAACGCAAATTAAAATTTTATTTCGGCCATCGGGATGCGCTGCCTTGAGGTGAGTATGACAAGGTTTAAAAGATTTGTTATAAGCCATAGGTTAAAGGAAGATGGTGCAATGTCCGTGGTCCGGTGTTCTGATCCTGGGATGTACGGTGACTAACCACACAAAAATTTACTAAAAGAACCCCGCTGCCGCCGCCTCTACGATCTCAATCATATCTCAAAATTATCTTGTATCGGTTCCCGTCGTCCTACCCCAGAACATCGTGCCCCAGAACATTTTTTCCACATATTTGCCCCAAAACCCTAACCCTAACACTAACGAAGTTGTCTGTTGTGGAGCAGGACGTCACTGGGGCTAAATCTCTGGGTTTAACTGCTCTGGGGCACAATCTTTTGGGGCAGGACGTCGGCCCCCTGAAAATTATCTTCGGACCGTGTGACATAAAAAAAGACGGGGGCTGCTGAGCCAATCAGTTATGAATGGGGGAACAAAGACAACATCCTGTCCGGATCCAATGTTGATTGGGCCTCTGAGGACGCCTTCTGGTGAGAACAAGTTTAGATGGAACACGCATCTGGAAGGAGAGAAGAAAAAATAAATTTATCATTCTTGTGAATTATACTTTAAATAAGGATTGAACATATGGTTTTATGACCAGATTACCAGAAGGACTCAAATCAGACTTTTGATCAATCAAATAGAGATCAACTGTAGGAATATTTTGTTTCCAATTTAGATAATCGAATTTGAGTCACTTTATGTATAAACAAGACAAACATATTTCCAACTTTATAATGTAGATATGTGTAATCCCTCCCTAAAGTACAACATTTCATATGTATAGAATATGAAACAAATAAGAAATTTAAATAAATAGAAAAAATATAACGTACCATGTCTGTACTACTGATTTCTGAATCTATAGATATCCGTAAATGCATGTCTTAGATTTATTCTATCTTAAGTACACACCTTTCAGGCATTAAACTGACGACCGACGCTTAAGGTTGCGAGGAATGAAATGTAAAGGTGTTTTTGTGTACCCGAAGACTAACGTCTAACTTAAACTCAGTGATTGCAAATCGATATGACAGTAAAAATTTGTTTGAAACAGAAGTTTAATGGACCTTAAAAGAAATAGACTCACAGTCACCAAAATGGACAGTCTAACAAAGACAAAAGAGATCAAGCTGTGGCCTGTGAGTAAGTGTTGTAAATATTGCGATACGAGCAATTGCCCTGCATTTGGCAAAGATTGCAAAAGTTGCAGTAAAAGAAACCACTTTGTTCAAGTTTGTCGTCGGAAAAAAGTGCACGAGCTAGAGAGACCAGCGCACTACTAAGCAGAATACTACGCAGAGAACTACGCAGAATACTACGCAGTCGCAGAGTAAGTTTAGATTTGAGAATCTGAGAGAAAGTAAGATTGTTGACCTAATTGAAACACGTGATTGGTGTGTTGATTTGTTGTTTGATAGTTCTTGCTTCAATGTGAAAATTGATAGTGGTTAACAAGCCAATGTTATCTTGAAAATGTTAATTAACATAAGGGCTAATGAATTCTACATAACGGAAATTAAAACAGGCGAATCGAATGGGAAATTAATTTTAAGAGTAGAATTTGATTTTGATAGTCCTGATCCAGTTCACATTGCGATGATGAATGCACGAAGATTAAAATCATTTGATAAACGAGTTTACATTGCAAACGATCTTAGCTACCAAGAGCGAGCGCGACTACGTGTCAAGGTGCAAGAACTAAAGGTCAAAATAGAACAGCAGCCTGAAATATACTGGACAATTAAGGGATGTAGAATAGTTTCACTAGGACCAAGAAGAACTTCGGACTTAGTTGAGCAAAGACCTGAAATTGTGGCGAAATATGAAATTGAAAGTGTGTATGGACCCTCTGATACTGATTCAGAAGAGGAGGGAATGAGAATGACTTATGTGTATTGACATCGTAAAAAGCGGGAACTCAAATGTTTGTCAAACAATGGTGCTTCATGCACAAGAGTGGTGCCTTTGCCTAATGCACAAGATTTTTTTTGAAAAGTGAAGAAACTGATTCGGGTATTTAGTTTACGACACGTGTTTAGTACGCGATAAGAGTTGTCAAGGGGTACAAAATCCATTATTATTATTATTTATTATTAAGAAGCACTGGCATCGAGTGCAGTGATAATATAGTGCCGTATGACCCCAGACTTCCTGTAAAGATTGATACTGATGCATCTGCTACCGGCATAGGTGCAGTTATCTCTCATGTTATGGAGGACGGAACTGAGAGACCCATCGAGTATGCTTCAAGAACCTTGTCAAAGTCAGAGAGGAATTACAGTCAGATAGAGAAGGAAGCATTAAGTCTTGTGTGGGGAGTCGGTAAATTTCACAAGTTTGTGTATGCTAGAAATTTTACCCTAGTAACGGACCACAAACCACTATTGTACATTCTGAAGGAGAATCGAGCTATTCCTGATATGGCTTCCCACATGGGTAAGGAATATCACCAGTTTGCCGCAATAGCCATGGATAACTTCTGTGAAAACGCAATGGATAAAGGAACAAAAACATTATACGACCAGCGAAAAGAATGCGACTATGATGTCCCCTAATATTCAAAATGAAATTTTGAAGACAGGCAAGAACATCATTGTTCGGGAAATTATTTAAAATAAAAACCTTTAAAATACCATTAATAAAGCATTATTAATATTTAATATAAACCATTCATGTAAGGCAAAAATACGTCGTGTGTGTCATTCCTTTTCATGTATTCAGTATCTCCTTGTAAAGGAAAATATTCTGAGAAAGGTTGCATAAAAGTGCAGAAATTCTAGAGTGGAAAAGTGTTCCTGCAAAGCATATATATATACAAGTGCTGGAATTTAAGTGTGTTGAAACTAAGTATTTTCAACGGCAACCACTCACATGACTTTAAGGTATGTCTATATTTATAAATCATTTTCCTAAATAAAAATGCTAAAATGGAAATAGGGTAAAAAACTTCCTCGTCATAACAAAACCCCCCCCCCCCCCCTAAATGTCAGAGGTAAATTACCATAATGACATCATCACAGTCGTAACCCCTCCCCCCTACTTCATGTAAAAAATTTTTCAAAAGAAATCAAAAATTTTCAAAAAAAAATCCTATAACTCCTTAAAATTTTTAATGACATCATCATGGGCCAAACCCCCCTCCATCATCAACCATCATCGTTTGGAAACCCCCTCCCCCCTCTAGGTGATGACGTCATATGTAAACGACCCCTTATGGATAAGAACTGTTCACAGCTCTCCGCCGACAGAGGCTTGGTGATGAGTTCAAACCCTCGGGGACAAGGAGCTCAACACAGTGCAGCCGTCAAGCAGAAAGTCCAGGGAGGGCTTTGTCTGCAGCACGTTCATTTCTCACCTAATACACATTTTCATGGCTGATTTAAAAAAGATGTAACGGTTAACGAAAAGCTCCTAAATTTTTGTCCATATTTTATCGTGCATTATGCACACAGTGCATCACGGCAAGAAATTGAAGGCTCACTGAAGATTTTCTCGAACAGATTAAGCTGTAGGCAAAATATAAAAAGTATTAGCAAGTTAAAGTTTGTATTCCGATACCAATATGATCATTTCAACGGAAAGTTACAAATTTTAATTGAAATACAGTTAAATTCCCTAAATTACATAATTGCTACATGTATCTACCATGTTCTTTGACAAAGACCTCCTGGCAAACACGCCAGAAGTCCAAGAAAAACGTTACAGTGACTGAGGCTTTCCATGTACCAGTGAGAAAGAAAAACCTGACCCTTAAAAGGCGGGCTTTAATATGAGTGATCTTTGAGATCTGTCATCTGGTGATGAAAACATTCAATAATACACTTCCTAATATAGACATCAGTGCGACAATTCCTTACAGGAAACAGAAAAGGTCGCGGAGCTTGAAAGGAAACTTTTCGTTTGTGAAGACTTTTTTTTCATTATTCATAATCCCATTTTCCAGTTAATCTATCATACAACATTGTACCAACTGAGTTAGCACGATTTTTATTTTTTCCCCATATCTTTTTTTCTTTTTCCAATTTTTGTAATTTATTTTGCTTTTTCCATCTAAATTGCACATTCAACAAGGAATTAACAAGGAATTAACAAATAATGGTCAAATTACAATTGTAATGTCTGACTCAACATAGAACCAAAAAAAACAGAATTGAAAAAAAAAGAAACTAAAATACTACCCAAACAACCCCTGGTGCTTAAATGTCCTTGAATATTATAAGTAATAAACCAACGCAAAAGCTAACCCGAGTCATTTTTGTTAAGAACCTTCTCTCAAAAATTTTAAAA
>JH152716.1:309313-320708 GCA_000226015.1 Mnemiopsis leidyi | reverse complement strand
AGAGAGAGAGAGACAGAGAGAGAGAGACAGAGAGAGAGATAATAGAATAATTAGACGGATATAATCGGACGGATATAATCCCGTCAAGCGCTGCCGTACAAAAGAGATAGAGAAAATAGAGAGAGCGTTGAGTGCGATAAGTATAACAAATTGAGAGAATATTATCTAGTTAGTTTCATAATGTCAAATCTATTTCGTATCAATTCAGGTACAATATGATTTAATCTATTTCATACTTTAAACGTATCATTATAACTTATTTACTTTGTACAGAAATAACATTTAAGAATTCTTAAAATCTCCACATCAAGTGTACCCCTCCGAAAATTACGGTTTCAAGGCCACCGTCATCTGACAAACATCTGTGCAAATGCACCAAACCGTCATCAACACAATTAAAACGGTTTTGCACTTGCACATAGCTCGTAAGAGATAGGTTGTGTAGGGTCTGAACAGTGAGTCACGTGATTGCCGCACAGCAAAACGACAAACACTGACCTCCCTGCCAGGATCCCCACGGTTTGTGAACTACACACGGTTTGAGTTTTTACAGCGAAATAAATGTTTTTGACAGTTTGCAACCAGTTCTGATATTCGAGTGAAAAAAGTCCATGGTCTTGAGCCCCGACTTTGAGCTAGACAGATGATAAGACCGAGTTCGGGTCTTGTGATTCCAGGGTATCAGTATTACACTAAAAACTACGACTATAAGTAAAGGATACGATTATTTACTAAAAATAAATTACAAAATGTCCTCTTAAAAGCTCAATGAACTGATTGAAGACTAATATTAATAAATGGACGTAAGACTGATACCCTTACTTATAATTCCCTAACTCCACCTCTCTTCTATAAGTCGTACTTAGAATATAAATAAGTCGTACTTATAGATAAAGATGGTCTCATAATCGTAGGACTGTCAGATTTTACAAGAGGTCTTTGATGTCCTTAAGAATTGTTTCTGGAGAAACATTAGGTTCGTATCTGAACTTGGGGACCCCATTTCTGTCGACTAGAAACTTCTGGAAGTTCCACCGAACCAACGATCCCAAGGAGCCTGATACTCTGCTCTTCAAATACTGAAACGTTAACGAATAACGAGAAGAGACGGAAATTAGAAATAAAACCACTCTCTCATGGTAGTGGAAGTGGGATGTAAAAACTCAGCTATATTGAATTTTGCTCTCCCGTGAGATACTGCACGCGGACTGATGTTGAAATTGCAGCTTGAACATCTGCAAATTAACTGTTAAAGACCAATCTCAGTGCTGGCTAAACTTGCTTACTTGGTAGAGTGGGATGGCGTTCTCTCCGTTAACCTCCACCTTGGAGAACATGTCAAATGTCACGCCGTACTTCGAAACAAACTCGATAATCTCGTTGTGCTCTCCTGGTTCCTGGGAACGGCGGGGATTAGGTGGGTTATCCAAATTTCCTTGAACTACTGAGCTAGTGAAATTCGTGTTTTTTGGTGTTGACTAAAAGCATTTAGTTAGTTATACTTACTGTATTTGTAGAGAAGCAAGGGTACTTTACATTACATGACATTTCGATTAACTTAACTTATGACTTAGGTAACTTATGGCATGAATTTTCAACTATTAGTATCAACTTTATCATTTATAAATGACGTAACTTTATGATGACGTAACTTTTCAACTATGATAACAGTTGCTAAGTGGTACTGGTCGCTATATTCGAGTGCTAAACAACACTATAAGCAATAAGAAGGGACCACAGCAGAACATTATCACGTCTAATGTTACCTGCTTGCCGAACTGGTTGCAAGGGAAGGCTAGGATCCTCAGACCCTTGTCTTTGTATTCGCTGTAGATTTGCTGTAGTTGTGTGTAGTTCAGTTCTGTTAACCCTCATTCGGACGCAACGTTGACTATGAGCGTCACATATCCTCTGAAATTATCATTTTGTATTAAAAACGTTTAATAAGAGCATCACATAACCTCTGAAATTGTCAGTTTGTATTAAAAACGTTTAATAAGAGCATCACAATTCACGTTCCCTGTGAAATTGTCAGCGTGTATTAAATAGTTTAGCAGCTTTGCTTCAATGTTTACTGTTTAACCAGCGCTCGTTGAATATCTTGAATTTGTCAAAAATGCTATAAATAGAACTTCATTGAATAGAAACAATGGGATGTGCACTTGCAGTTGGTTCCTAGCAGAAGCTGGGTGACACCTACTTGTATTTGTCCAGTTTTACTGTGTTACCGTCAATGTCCTTGACTTCAAATCCGTATATATTGCAAGCGCACTCCGCCTGAAATTAACAGTTTAGTAACCTTGACAACGTAATATAATATTTAAAAAAAGTACATATTGCATTGTTAAACAGTAAGTTATTATTATCAAATTTATTACGAACCCAACGTATTTACAAAGGCATCTTAAAGGTTTGATAAGTCTACGTGCCTTAATGAATGCGTAAAAAACTGTTAAACTAAAACACCAAAGCCTACAATCTCAGCACTCGAAAAAATATAAAACCAAACTATAAACACTATGTACATAGTGCAGTAGACTGCAGACTGTTGAGCCACTTTCTGATTCAATTCTAAATAGTAGATACTGTGGCTGACTAGACATATTTTGCTAGGTAAAGGGCGGTTTCGCTGCAGCTATCTGTCTCAGTGGTCTTCAGGTTGATTATTAGCCAAAATTAATTTCGACGTCAAGAGCTATTTATTTGGGAAGCTAGCAAGTTATCTGATCTAACTGAATTTAAACCATTATATTTACACGAATACAGAAGCAGGCTCAGTTGCTGAGATTGCATGCTCGGCTGTCGAGATTTCACTATATAATTTCACTTATAAAGAAGCAGGCTCAGTTGCTGAGATTGCATGATCGGCTGCCGAGATTTCACTATATAATTTCACGAATACAGAAGCAGGCCCAGTTGCCGAGATTGTAGGCTCAGTTTGCCAGTCCTCAAATCAATGTACCTCATCACATATCTGTTCTTGAGGTTCAAGACAGCTTACACCACTTTGTTCCATAGACTTTAGCCAGGGCAGGATCTCCCCTTCGTCCCCTGTCTGCAACAACCACTCTGAGAAAGTGAAAGTGAAAGTCTCCTGTCTGCAACAACTACTCTGAGAAAGTGAAAGTGAAAGTCTCCTGTCTGCAACAACCACTCTGAGAAAGTGAAAGTGAAAGTCTCCTGTCTGTAACAACCACTCTGAGAAAGTTTAAGTGAAAGTCCCCTGTCTGCAACAACTACTCTGAGAAAGTGAAAGTGAAAGTCCCCTGTCTGCAACAACCACTCTGAGAAAGTGAAAGTGAAAGTCTCCTGTCTGTAACAACCACTCTGAGAAAGTTTAAGTGAAAGTCCCCTGTCTGCAACAACTACTCTTTGAAAGTGAAAGTGAAAGTCTCCTGTCTGCAACCATCACACTGAGAAAGTGAAAGTGAAAGTCTCCTGTCTGCAACAACCACTCTGAGAAAGTGAAAGTCTCCTGTCTGGAACAACTACTCTGAGAAAGTGAAAGTGAGATCGGTCCGAGAGCTGAGAAGTTAGATGACACTTATTATAAAAGTGAACCAGTGAAAGTGAATCAATTCAACTTCATGAGAGAACCTAACGATTAAGTCAAGTTAAACCCTAACGTGGCCAGCACCTATAATTAAAACATAAAATTCATAATTTGATATATAATTTATAATTGTATCACATTTACTGCGGATATGGAAGGATAAAAGTGCTATTTCCAGTTTCCACTATACTCTTCGTCCAAGGACAAGGCCACACGGTATCAGTTCGATATTTGTGTTGCTATATCACAACACACGGACTAAATTGCATGAGATTATAAATGTGAGATGTCACTCGCTTATGCTCAACAATATTTGTTATAGTTTTGTGAACTTTCTTTGGTCGATTTGAGTCGATTTTGAGAACCCTACTGGTAAGAGCTTTTTGCGCTGAAATTATTCAGTTTTTTGATATGTAGTTTTTTAATTGCTAACCTTTTAATGTTAAGGATACTCTGTATCACTCGATGACGAGTACCAGTCTTTTATAGATGGGTTTGTGCATTGCAAGAGGAGCTTACTAACGTTACCCACCTCCTTGTACTGTATTTTGTGATCAGTACGAGTTAACTCAAAGTTGTGTGTATCACTCGCTTGACTCAGGAATTAGGTTATATAATTTACGAATCTAAAAATTTATCGGTTTACATTACAAGTTTAGTCATTTACAAAACCAGGAAACTTGATAGCCAACTGTGTAAAAACTTACAGCCTAAATTCTTGATATTCGGTGATATCAATAAAAATTTGTCAGCTCATGGATATTACAAACTTGCTATAATTAATAATTGACTTGCCGCAATTCTATTTTCTCGCAAACGGTTTATTTGATTTTCCAAGCTTCAATTTCAAATATTTGTCAGCAATTATCGATCGCTCTATCTTGAATCAACCTTAAATTTGATAAAAAAGATTAAAAAATTGACAAAGTCCCTGTCAATTATCTGAAACCAATGACATAGAATATGTGAGCTAGGCCCATAGTTATAATACTTTACAAAAATGCACATATGATAATTTATAACAATTTGTATTCGTAGGCAAAGTATCTTAGGTTTTTAAGTGCTCAAAACATTCACAGGGTGGTGACCAATCATAAAGGGAATCGCGTGAATCGTAATTAAGTAATTAATGATTAAGAGAGAGTAACTTACTTGTGATTAAGTAATTAATGATCAAGAGAGAGTGTAACTTACTTGTGATTAAGTAATTAATGATTAAGAGAGAGTAACTTACTTGTGATTAAGTAATTAATGATTAAGAGAGAGTAACTTATTTGTGATTAAGTAATTAATGATTAAGAGAGAGTAACTTACTTGTGATTAAGTAATTAATGATTAAGAGAGAGTAACTTACTTGTGAGTAAGTAATTAATTATTAAGAGAGAGAGTAACTTACTTGTGATTAAGTAATTAATGATTAAGAGAGAGTTACTTACTTGTGATTAAGTAATTAATGATTAAGAGAGAGAGTAACTTACTTGTGCTGGTAGCTTCCTCTTCTATAAGCAACGCGGGAGGACTCATCCCAAAATCAGTTAGCACTTTCGACGTCGACAGATTGATTTTCTCAACAGCTCTCCAAGTCTGTAATTGTAACTTGGGAATTTCATCAGAGGATATTATAGCATCTCTTGTTGTAGATGGGCAATTCTTGCTTTTTATTGGTTATCGATAATTCAACTCTGCTAAGACTTATATTTATTCGTTCCATCGAAAAGGTTTATCCTTCCAAAATCATAAAGTTGATAATGTGTCAGAGCTTTGATATAGTTGGTAGAATGTTGACATTTGGTACAGTGTCAGAAGTGATATATCGTAAGGATAAGAACGGTCGTAAAGAGGGAGACAGATTCATTTTCAGCTTGACAGCTGCTACTTCCTTCAAGCTAACTGATAAAGTTAATTTCGGGTGTTAAATAGCCAAACCAAATTTGAGGCGATCTTATGATTTCTATCATGTAGAACAGACGCTCTACAAGCTGCATGTCAACAAGCACATAACGCAATATTAATGTCATCAGATTTTGCCTTAACTTACCATTTTGCAAATCCAAACGGTCAAAGTTTTTCGAGTTAGGTTCAAGTATAACTTCTAGAATTTAACAAATTTTTATGCCAAACTTAACTATTATACAGTAATTTTTTCCCTGTACTCAAACATTTCCCATTCTAAAACGTATCACAGTTACCACTTTTCAGGGTATAGCCTATGACTTAATTTGATTAATTATGAGGATGATATTTCAGTTTCACACGTGAAATATTCGCGTGTTATAGCTAGGACGTGTGATCTTAGATAATATCATGACAACAGATGACGAAAGATCATGACAAATTCGCGCATCACAGCAGTCTAAGAAGATTTCGATAGCAATAATTCTAAATACGATGTATTTAATGGCAGATGTCGATCACGTAATTGTTTTCTACATGTTTGCGGGGACAATGCACTACAATGGAGCTCAGGTAGATGATAGGCCAGACCAATCTTACAACACGCTTTGTTTCATGCTAATATCATATTGTACTAGTCAAATTTGTTTTCCTGCTTATAACGCTCTTTGATCTGTAAAAATTACACTTTCGTAAACATTTAACTTTAATCTAATTTTCTTAATTCTCAATCAAAACTCTATTGAGCTATAGTTGTGGTGGCGGGGCGAACTGAACTCCACAGTTTCAGTGCGCCCAGGACAGTAGGGCGGATAACGTTAAGATATAGCATTTGTTCAGAAGTGCAGATAGGAGGGGTCATTGTCTAATGTATTATTTCCGTTTTTAATCAGCTGTGAAGCTACATTTTTTGCATTCTGCCTGGTAGTTGGTCAAATTTAATCGGAGAATATTCAGTTGAAATCCGCAAAGCTGGCAAGCCGCTAAAAGTGCTTGTATTTGCAAGGATCTCGTTTTTGTTCTGCGCGTTTTGAAGTGCAATATTTATACTATCTCACAACATAATGAACCAACATTTCTTCAAGACGCAGAAAGCGATGGCAAAAAGTGGAGCTGAGAAAAGATACAACTACTTGAACATAACACCACTTCACTCCATTGATGAGGACGAGGAAATGGAATTCAACTCTGTCGGTTAGTATTTTTTTCTCGTAGAATCTGTAATTCTTGGACTTCTCATAGTTATACATATTAAATTACCTTTTTTGTAGAATTAGATCGAGCGATTACGTCTTATCGGTAAAATGCATGGATTGATTTCTAAGAGTAAGGATTGGCAGTGTGTGTGTGTGGTCTCTCCAAAGCAAAATATCGTGAAAGATATAGCTTGATTCATCTTGTTTAAGCCTGCTCTTTACTTGCTTCAATCATAATGTTCAACTTGCAAATAGTTTGCAGCTAGACCACAATTTAAGCAGACATAACACATACCACAGTCCACAGAGTTTTCAACTATTTCGACACTACTAATTTAATACATTTCTATTGAGATTATGTGACATTTATAAATGCTGAAGATTAAAGAACCTGGTTCATTGATTTGGTGTTAGGGTTTTAATGCTCAACAATCAACGGCTGCTTAAAAGATTAAATGTAAGATTACGTACCACAGACAGCAGTTCATGTCATTGACACATGCATTGTGCCACCAAGGAAAATTAGCTAAGTAGCCCGGGGCAACTAGCCATTTCCAGGGTTACAGCGTAGGGACCATGGTATACTACTTGTACCGTGTACACGGGCAATAGTATTAGTAATTAGTCCCACGTGATTACTTAGACCGAACTTCGACAGCTTCACATGCTTGAGCAGTGATCTGTCCACTTGGCAAAGGTCAAGCAGTTTATATATAGTCACGTAGGATCATTTGCTTCTGGGTACATAAGGTACTGTTTTGGTTGGAATTTTTCCTTAGAGATATTTTCAATGTATTTTGAGAAATGTCCACCAATTATCACGTATGGTTAACAAGATTACTGTCAATCGCATCCACAAAAGTTGTCTGAACGTTTCTTGTGACAAAGATTTCGTAACCTGATGCCAGTGTCACTGTTATCTTCTGTAACCCATGACAGCCACACGTCCATAAACTGTTTTTCCAACATATCACTTCAGTTGAGCTCTCAATTCTTCTATCTCGTTTAGAATTTCAGAAATTTCCATATTTGACTATTTGATGAACGTCTGGTCGGCTGACTGACGTTGAACTGACGTTTCAACCAGCCTCGTCATCGATATTTTTAGTGCCTAAACGACGGGACGGTTATGACTTAGGTGCTCTGAAATCTGCAAATGAGTAGAGATTGCCGAGAAAGTGAGTTCATGGGATGCCCGCTACAAACACGCGATTTTCTCTGTTCTAAATTTTTTGCGACCTAAGCCAGGTTTCAAATCCTAGAAGACCGTGACTGATGGGTATTCACACGATTTCTCCCAGGTTCTGAGGATAGCGGCAGTAGTGTCAGCTCAATGAGCAGCTCCATGTCTTTTATCAGTCAACATGACTCTCATCAGATAATGAACAGTTGTGAGGTAATTTAATTTTGGATTTGGTCTGACATAGACAGAAATTTATCAGAAATCAGTAAGCTAGACTAATTGTTAGGTCCTAAACTTATGAAAGCTGTCTTTCAAAATTCTTTATCTTTATATACAAATCATCTACAGTTTTTCAAATGTTACTAATTATTTCTTTAACATTTTACTGTTTTTTTTTTCAGAAATTAATACTGAAGTTGTTGAACGACAGCCAACGGTTAAACAACAGATTGAAGAAACTTGAACTCAGAGCTGGTCTAGTTGAGGTAAAATATCCAGTATATAGTGAAACTTATAGTTGTTGTAGTAAAAAGTGGTGTGAGGACCCTATTTGGTTTGAACTTCGGATTTTTAAAAGTCTGAAAATCGTTGAGATGCAAAGTAAGCCTGGGTTTCTTACAAATAAAAAGTGACAATAAACGATTTTTTCAGGACCAACTGCCGTCATTCCAAATACAAAGATGTGCTTCTTTCCCGCAGACAATAGCAGAACACCCGTCCGAAAATGAGCTCAGTACAGATTCCAGCCACTCGTGAATGTGATAACAGCGCAGTGTCTGCGTCAAGTTTTTACGTCAATATCCGTCATAATGCAAAAATATTTGTGTTCACTGAATGGAAGATGCCCGTTATGAAGAAATTCGACAAAGAAAATGGAAAAGATGCATAAATCATTCTTTTGAGGTTAGAGATTGTCAGAGACCAATAATTCGAAAGGCTGATTCATACAATGACCACGAGAAATCCGTCCAGTCCCTTTAAGTCGACACCAGTTTCAGACATCAGAGCTCAGAGGATAATGAAAAACTCATATGTTATAGAGACTTAAAATTTGTAAAAGGGTGAAATGATTTGTGAAAAGACTGTACAAAATCGGTTATGCAATTAGCAATGGCCACCGCTGACTTCAGCTCTTATCTTGATGATAAGTTTGTACCATTTATGTGCTTAAATTATTGTTTTTCTCATGCAACGTCACAGGTAAATTTTCTCGAAAAAAGGATTTAAACCTTCAACATGATCAACTGTACAGAATTATCGATCTCATGTTGTTCGATAAAACATGCCAAATTTCTACACAAGCGTTGGTTACACTTACAGATCATGATTATTACAAGAAAATAAATCTGACCTGGGTTTCATCCTTGAAGCAGTACATGTAAGGATCTCCCGGACTTATACGGTAATATCTATCCACGTCAACAAACCCTGCGTTTATTTTGTCCAGATCAGGGAAATCAAATCAAACTTTTAAGAATATAACGACAAAGAACTTAAATCAACCTTAAAGGTACATATCTTTAATCTTTGAATTTTTCAGAAATGAAAGGCGGTCCAATACAATAAAAAAGGAGTATTTACCTTTCTTTTTGAGGTATCCGCAGTGAGAGTTCGGAGTGCCCCCACAAGCGGCTTTGCCGCTCGCGGAACAACTCATCAACTGCAGAAGAAATTGTGTAAATAAATATCATTTACAATCACAGTGTTCCCAAAATTTTAATTAACCTACTTATATGAGTCACATTGTTTAAAGACTCAAATAGCCGTTATCAAGCGTTGCAACATTAAGGGATATCACAAAATCGAATTTCGTAGGTTTACCCTTTTTTTGCTGCAAATGCAAGTTAAATAATAAATCACATAACGTAAAAAGAAAATAGATTAAACGAAATTAACCAATGATATTGCAAACAAATAACATGACAAGTATCACTATTTTAAGTTCACCACAACGACTACGAGTTAACGGGGATGAACCAGTCGATGATGAATAGGCTGATAATCATGAGCAGTTGAGGGAAGCTCATAACTATATGCATTATCTTCCATTAACCTCCGCTACTACAATAGTTGCAGGGGAGAATTTAACAATGAGCTACTTCTACACTTAATGAAACACTGATCCTCTGACTCTCCCAAGCCGTGTAATGATCTGGAACTTTTGTAAAGAATGCTGATCATCAGCATCATCAGGTCATTAGCTCTCAGGCCATTAGCTCTCTGATTCTCCTCTAACGACCAACTTTAAACCTGATCGCTATTTCTTATATACGATAAGAATATATCCGAAGTTATCGCTTGAGAAATGAACGGCTGGCGACATTAGAGAAAGAATTTAGTTCTGACTCTGAGCTCTACTTATGTGCGATTCAGACATTTAAAGTTTAAACCCAAAGATTTTGACGCAGTAAGGAGAATGCCAATCAGAAACATCCAAGTTAAGGCAATTATGAGATTCTTTGTGGGAGAACAACACCCTTCAGACCAACCCAGGATTGCAGCATTCTGCCTAGTGCAGTTAACCTTCTTTAGTGCAGTTAACCTTCTTTATAATCATCATATCACTGGACAACAGAGCTCACATTTGGGTTCTTTCCCCGCATGTATTGAGGGAGCACACATTTAATGAGGTAATGACTATTTTGTACTTGTACAATATGTACTTGTATAATTCACTATAAAGGTGGCTGTGAATAGAATGAAATAGAAAATGGGCGATGAGTCAATATTTATGGTGAGATTAACGAATTGAAATGCATTTAGGGAGTATTCGGAAGACGGCTAGTTTTTGAGAGAAGAAAACTTCTCGTGAAATGACTTAAAGGATTTTTCACTTAGAATAAGAAAATACAACCAACAATACTTAGACGTGATGCCAGTTCTGGATTAGAATAACCAAGATGTAGTTATCTTAATATAGCGACGAAACAATACCTAAAACACAAGCTGACGACAGGCAGTATTGATCGTCATTAGCAAATGCGGATATCGGAAGAAAAACAGCTATTTCCATAACCACAAGGACTTATCAGGTGATATTTGATGTGATAGATATATGGGTATGATAGTTAAGCACCTTGATGGCAAATTTTATTATACTTACAGTTCGTATAAGGTCTTTTATTCCAAACTTAAAAAGAAAAAGTAGCAGCTCATACAAAATTTACAAGTCATCAAACGATTAGGTTAAATTTAAAACTTATTTTATTAGACTTAGAGCTTGCACAATGCACATTGCATTGCCTACGATTGCGAATCCTAGTACAGTGTTGTGGAAGATATGTGGAAAAATCAAAAATTTATGCAATACACGTCACGCATGTATTATTGATTGTTATCAGGTAAAGTAATTAGCTAAGGGGTCGTTCACATATGACGTCATCACCTAGGGGGGGAGGGGGGGTTTCCAAATGATGATGATTGATGACGGAGGGGGGAGGGGGGGTTTGGCCAATGATGATGTCATCAAAAATTTTTAGGATTTATAGGAATTTTTTGAAATTTTTTTATTTCTTGTGAAAAATTTTATCAAAATTTTACAAAATCAGAAGGAAAATTTTCCCGTAAAAA
>JH152716.1:260059-285641 GCA_000226015.1 Mnemiopsis leidyi | reverse complement strand
TGCTTTGTATCCTAAGTATTGGCAGGAGCTTCTATGGCTTAATTCAAAGAGTTGTGCCAACGAAATTGGCTTTCTTTCCTTTAAAATCTTAAATAGCTCCATAAGAGTATGCAGAATATGAAGGTGGTGTAATGATAAAATCTCTTGTTCAATAAAAATAGGTCTAGTGTTTTCAAGTTCGTAATTTTTCTTGGCCATGTGTTCATCAAAAGTTCTAGCACGTGCACAGGTCTCATAGTATGCGCCATGGTCAAAATTAGGTTCTTTCCCAAACAGACGGATACACCTTTTTTGAATAGCAAACAAGCTTGACAGTTTGTAAGTGGGGATTCCTCCCCAGCAGCTTATACAATAACTAAGGTGAGATTTAAAAAGGGAGTCATACAGTTTCTGGTATTCTGAATTAGGCAGCCGCTTGCCGAGATTATATCCGTCTACCGTTCTAGGCTTTAGCTGCGTGAGTCGGGTAAAGATTTTTGCTGACGACCTGAAACTTATAGCAAATCTGTCAGATAAAACAGTGGTTGACAATGATTTAAAACTTTTGGAAGATTGGGAGAGAAAGTGGCTACTTGAATTTAATACTAATAAATGTAAAGTACTTCATATAGAACATAATGATAATAAACACTTAGATTATGTGCTCCATGGTAATAAATTGAAAGAAACTGATCAGGAAAAAGATCTAGGTGTCCTTACCTCTGGCAACTTGCTTTGGAATGATCAGGTTGAATCATGTATTATAAAGCCAATCAAATGTTGTGCTGGTTATCTAGAAACCTTATAAGTAGAGAGAAATTTTTAATGCTTAGGGTGTACAAGACTTTGATCAGGCCACATCTCGAATATTGTGTTCAGCTTTAGAATCCTGCAGCAGAGCATGGAAATTGGTCTTTGATAATGAGGATTGAGAGCGTCCAGAGACGCTTTACGCGGATGATTGAAGGGGTAGGCCTTCTTCCTTACTCTGAGCGACTGCAGATACTAGAGCTGACTACTCTCGCTGAGAGACGTTCGAGAGGTGACCTGATTGAGGGTTTATAAAGCTAGCCAGGGCTTATCCCAGTTAGCTGGAGTCTTTAATTTTAGTAGATCTGGAGTTAATTTGGTATGTAAGCCAGGGAAGAGTAAAGCTTCCAAGATAAATCGTATTCGAAGAAATTTTTTAAATGAAAGGGTTATGTTATTTTGGAATAAGCTACCCATAGAGGTGAAAACAGCATTAAATTTAAATGTTTTTAAGTCTAATTTGGAGATCTTTAAAAGAAAAACTAAAGTTTTAGGAATTTATGGTAGTGGGAACTTCTGGGATATTTCTGATGATGTCTTAAACTGTATTGAAAGTGGAAGTTATTTTATAGAGAATAAGATGAGACATAATAATTTCCTCAAGGATAACCCTTTTGTAGCTAGAAAAAGGTTTATTAACATTAATTAGGATTTAAATTTTTGGTATTTTAGATTTTTTAATTTTAAAGCTTTTTAGATACTTTGTGAGAATAGGTGTGATGATGCTGGCATCATT
Organism: Mnemiopsis leidyi; assembly: GCA_000226015.1. Classification (NCBI taxonomy): domain Eukaryota; kingdom Metazoa; phylum Ctenophora; class Tentaculata; order Lobata; family Bolinopsidae; genus Mnemiopsis; species Mnemiopsis leidyi. Next base: position 284,116 of record JH152716.1, on the reverse strand, counting down.
ATTTGTTATTTATTTATTAATTTTATTATCACCGCGACAAAGCAGCCGCGCTTGTACAGCAGCGCGCACCCTCCCGTAATTTTATTGTCGAGTTGTCGCGGTGATACCCGACTCACGCAGCTAGACGTTAGACGGATATAATCTCGTCAATTGTCGAGGTGTTACCCGACCCGCGCGCGGCTCGCAGTTTTCTGCTCGCCTTCTAGAACGTTAGACGGATATCATCTCGTCAAGTAATTTTATTCTCCTCTATTCGCTTCGCGCGCGGCGCGGGGGCTGCCGCTTCGCGGCAGCAGGTCAGGCAACGTCTGACAAAATGAGAGTTGGACAAAGTCAGACAACAGCCGCCTGTTTGTGTTCACCTACCCAAGTGCTTTTCACTTTTGTCGAGGTGTTTCCCGACTCGCGCGCGGCTTGCAGCATTGCTGCTTTGTGCTCTCCTGGCGAGAGTTTCGTTAGACGGATATCATCTCTGATCTCGTCAAAGGTGCTTACGCTTACCAATACCAGGCGCTGCCTGGTTCTCTCTACGTTTCCCTGACCAAGACTGAGGTCCCCAGGCAAGTTTACGCACGCTACTTGTCGCGGTGATACCAGACTCACGCAGCTAAATCTCGTCAAGCACGCTTCGCGCGCAGAAGGGCTCTGGTTAAATGTTATCTCACGTTGTGATACTTCGCGCGCGCCGGAGCCCCGGAGGCAAGGTTAGAGCAAGCCGCGCCCGGTTTAGCACCCGCAGTTTAGCTCAGGCACCTGAAATCAAAAAATCATAAACACTTTATTTGTAACTTGTGGAAATAAAAATGCGATAATGTACATATGTGCAGTCACAATAGTTCAGAAATCTAACAAACACGAACATTACAACCTAGACATCAAATAAAGGAATTTGGAATTGCCATTAAATTTAATACAATAATTGATAATGAATAATCTATCTGTCGTTTATCTTCATCAACCAGGTTTTCATAGCAACTTTGATCGGTTTTGAGTTTTGACGAAAACGATAGTAATTGAAATGATGATTGTTAAAGTTAAACTTGAACATAAGAGGATACAAGATGTCAAAATCAAATTGCTTTTTGTCCAAAGTTTTACAAGCTAAGACATAAGATTTGAGACTGTTCGTTTAAATCAGTATTCATATAGCTCAACGTCAACCCTTTAACCGGTTGCTGTAAAGTTCAATAAATTCGTGTTTAAGTAAGTCTTCAGCAGATGGTCTATCTTTGGTGTCACTGAAGAGTGAAGATTGTAAAACTTAAAGAATGAAGGTTGTAAATCGTTAGTCATTGACATGATACTCAGAACTCAAAATGATACTCAGGACTCGAAGTAGAATAGAAGAATATTTTTAACAAAGCGGGAATAAAAGGGGCCAGCAAATAAGGTTAAGGTGGCAGCAGAATTTGTGAGTAAAAAGAATTTGTGAGAATACAATAAAGAGTAAGGTTTTAGATTTATGACTACTTTGAGTTAGACTTACACAATAAAGCAGGCTTTCATAAAGTCGATACAATAGTCGGAGGCATTGTCGGGGTATGCGGGTAAGCGACCAGTCCCAATTTTGTAGATAGCTGCCATTGTGGGGAGAGTGTGCCTGAAAACATTGGCGATAACTCGAGACAATCAGTTTTCTGGTCATAACCAGTATTTGGGGATAAAGAAAAGTAAAAAACGCATATCTACAGGTTTTTGATTCCTGCATCCTTATTTCTTTACAAGATCTTCAAAAAAATCTCCAAAAGCATAGCTTATACTTATAGGCTATAGAAATAAATTATCACAAAAAATATACAATACAAAATAGAAGACAAACCAGGGAGGATGCCCTGATAACATCTCAAAGACAGTACATGACAAGCTCCAGATGTCCGACTTGATCCCGTGACCGTTTCCCGTGATCACCTCTGGTGACATCCAATAAGGGGTTCCCCGCATCGACTTGAGGGCATCAGCGTTCTGAATGCTCCTCCGCAAGCGTTTCCCACAGCCAAAGTCGATCAGTTTTATCTTATCGTCCTTCGTTACGAGAATGTTCTGTCCTTTGATGTCTCGATGTACGATGTTTTTGGCGTGAATGTACTTTAAAGCATCCAGTAATTGGTAGGCGAAGTTCTGTATCATTCTCTCGGGTAAAGTACCAAGTTTCTTTATTCGACCGGCAAGTGATCCTCCGTCTGAGGCAAATTATTTCGGAACTTAACGACACTGTTTAGGAAATTCATTTTTGGAAGGGTCACAAATAACTTGTAACACTAACAGTGACTGAACATGCTGCAACGCTGTCACTTGAAATAAAGTTTTGTGACTCTTCCCAAAAATTTTAAATTACTGTTTTCTATAAATTATAACCATCATTGGTCGATAAAGGGTCAACATGTTGTGTTGAATTCTTTCTGAAGCACCTATAAATAGTCGAAATAGTTGCGCATATCGTCACGGAACCAGAATTATGTAAGAAATGGCGAAAGATAAAAAACCCCGAACAACTGAAGAGATACCAACATACCGATATATTCCATGAATATGTTGACACAGTTGTCCTGTAAGCACGTGCCGTAGTACCGAATAATGTTGGCGTGTTTCAGACACTTGAGGAGCTTTACCTCCTCCTGCAGCTCGATATACTCGTCACGGGCCTCCTCGTGTTCCCCGTATAGCTCGATCTGCTTTACAGCTACCTGAAATAGTGAGGACTGAGGGGGATCTGCTTTACAGCTACCTGAAATAGTGAGGACTGAGGGGGATCTGCTTTACAGCTACCTGAAATAGTGAGGACTGAGGGGGGAGTCTGCTTTACAGCTACCTGAAATAGTGAGGACTGAGGAGGGATCTGCTTTACAGCTACCTAAAATAGTGAGGACTGAGGAGGGAGGGGATTGTGTACGTCCTAGGGGCGGTGTTTGACCAGAGCGGTTAGAGGGTGTTCTGACATGGCATTCTTGATTCTGAATACAACACTGGAACCTCTGCCGCTATCAATGCAGCAGGTTTGATTTTTACATGATGAATGATTCAAAAAAGCGGCTTTTTATTCAAAACATGCACCAAACCTCGATTTTTTCTTGAGTCATGCCGTACCAGACTTTCCCTCCCCCACCAGATCCAAGTAGCCTTCCTTTTTTCCATTGTGTCGTGTCTCCCATTATACTCTCGATTCGAGTTGTTCCTGGTTTATCATTTCGTATAAATAGGGAAAATAACAGCTTTGTTTGAATTGAACATATAATCATCAGTTTCGTGATTTAAATTTACAACGAAAAAGAGCTAACTCAAAAAGTTACAAAATCAGACAAAATTTCCAGTTTTCACTGACCGGTAAAGCTAGTAAGAACTGATCTCCTCTCGCTCCACATAGACCTGTTATCATTAAACCTCACATTGCCACCTGACTGGTCCTCGGTCTGACTCTCTCCCACCACCTCAACATTTGGCTTGTTGCCAAGTTGCAGGGGGTTGGTGGACACCAGGGCGTCCAGATCTTTCATGTTGGACAGTCTCTTTAACAGCTTCTTATCGTGTTTCTTCGTGATCTGCTGTAGCTCTGCGGCTATCTTGTCCTCGGAGATTTTGTCCGGGTCTTCAAGATCTTGGGGCGAGGATTTGTCCGACTTGGAGTCGGTTGTTTTGGGCCGAGGTTTGTGTTTGGAAGGGAGGTTGACACCCAGCACTGGTTTGGAGGGTACTGTTCCAGGTCTGGCCACATTCTGAGGGCAGGGAAATTTCAGGGGTGTTGAAAACTTAAATTGACTTAAATGAGTCTACAAAGTTGAAGTGGTAAAAACTATAAAGGGGTCTGACTAATTCTGGGAGAAAACCGGTCGCCGGTGACAAACATTCGCGTGCCTGGCTACCACAGTTATTCGCTAGAAAGTTTACCAATAATAAATGAATACAATCACATCGTTTGAAGATGTGCAGTAAGAAATATATGTAATACATAGTATGTAGTTACCCCGGTGTTTTCTCTCTCTCCGGAAGACTCTGATGTACCACTTCTAGCGCTCCGAGTCGCTTTCCTTTCTCTCTTCTTTAGCCTTGATAGAGCTGAATCACCTCGTCTGAGTGTTCGAGTTTCTTCTTTGATCTAGGAAATAAGTTTGTCCTAAGAATGATCTGTGACCAATCTAGTTTTTTGTTCTACGAATCAAACCTTTGAATAGGAGAAATCAAATACGGTCGTTTACAGTGTGCCGCAGTTTGATTTTTACAAAAACAATCTCCTAAATTCAAAGGAAAATATGTGTCAAAACCTGTGGGAGTCGCCGACTGTAAACTTTTTTCTTGAACGCCTGCTCCTTGAACTTGCCGACTGAACGATTGTTCGACAGTTTTGGAACAGTTTTGATACGTTGTCCCTGAAGCTCCAGAGTCTTATTCTGGTTCAGCCCAACAATAGGACCGGATTCCTCCGTAACATCAGGCTTATCCCTCTCAATCTCAGACGATATCTCGATTTCAGGTGAATGAATTTCACTTTTCTCAATTTCGTCTTGCAGAGTTTTGTCCCGATCTTCTTCCACCTCCGTTTCGGACCCACTGGAGGAGTTCTCATCTTCATCACGTGATTTCCTGTCACGTGACTCCTGGTTAACAACCACCGCTGTCACGTGTTTAGGGGCAACATCGTCGGGGGTTGCCATGTCAACGTCAGCAGGACCAGACCGGTTTAGCAAAGTTGCCGAGCTGCCGTAGCCGGAATCTTTGGAGGAACGACTGGAAATCTTGGGGTTCTCAGAGGGCGAGTTGAAGGGGGAGGCGATGTTGACAACTGGCATTTTTCTGCAGTCGTCGTTTGAATTTCTCCTAAACAATGTGGATATATTATTTATCTTGAAAACAAATGTGGCATTTTTGATTTTTATTTCTATAGAAGTTTTGATAAAGTCATTTGTTTAACAGTCTCCGATTTTTGTCTAATATACTAACCGTAGTATAAGCTCATGAGGACGCGTTATCGAACTTCTCCTCTCGCCCGAAATGACACCTCTTCCCTCCTTGGAGAGGGAGCTCCTCCTCTCCACAACCGGTTTGGAGGACGCTCTGAGAGGTTGGTCTGGAGAGGGAGCCGGGGCAGGGAGTTGTCTCAACTTTGGGAGGTTGACCGACGGCATTTCTGGTGTCGTCTCGCCGATGGATATTCGGGAGGCAGTGATGGTTTCAGGGGTGGGTGAGGTCGCAAGAACCGCGGAGGCACTAGTCATACTTTGACCGGACATCGAGGAGCAGTCTGAATGGTTTTAAATGGTAAGAGAGGAAATACTAATAGTGAGCGAGGAAAAAGACAAACTTGAAATTTTAATATTCACTATGAAAGGGGAATAGAGCATGTCCTCAACCCTGAGCTCTTATAGAAATAATAGGAACCTGAAAAGTTGTGAGATCGAACGGAGCTGGCTTCACTCATCTTATCAGGATCGTCATCTTGCAGGAGAAAGTCGACAAATCCCATCTCTTTTACTTTTACAGGTCCTGCACAATGTATGGTGTCTAATTTATCCTTAATCATATTCCAAAACTAATAGAGCTTAACTTGCCCGAAGAGATCAACCGATATCTCAACAAATATTCAAGCAACAATTTTACTGTAACTAAGCTTAGGAACAGTCGCTTAGCAACAGTCGCTAAGCAACCATCTTTACTCACGTTGTTGCTGCACATATCGATCCAAGAGGTTCTCATGGTGCACTCCGTTACTGGACGCCAGGATATTCTTCAGCACGTGTTTTAAGTGTATCTTGGGTCCCTTGTGTGATTGGGAGGAGGAGCCGGTTATAGCGCTGGTCGGCCGGGAACTGTCACTTCCACCCAGGATCATTGGAGCTCCTGAAGGAGGGGGAAATTTAAGAGAAGTTGGAGTGTACGGAAATTTGTAAGGGATTTCGGAAGTCTGTCAGTGATTTTCGGAATGTACAAAAGTTTGCAGGGGAAGTTCGATACGTACTATAGTTGCAAAACTCAGACAAAAGTTTGATTAGTTTTGGATTTTTATTCCCACTTCCCATCCAGTGTATGGAGTTAGTTATCACCAAAATTTTTCAAAAGTCATGTTGCAAAGATTGGGGTTACTGCTCGGCCTCTGTACGTGTTAATACTTCCGCACATAGGCTTTCATACTCCCCCTTGCTGAATAACACTTGCAGATGTATTACTCAATAAGCAGTTTTTGCGTGCATGACGTTCTGGCTTAGATAGGTGTAGAAAAACACGTTCTCTACTTTCTAATGATGTAATTCTGCGTTTCTAAAGAAACTGAAGCCATAAAACACATGTGTTTACAGAATAACAAACAAATAGAACATTGACGAGATGATATCCGTCTAACGTTCTCGCCAGGAGAGCAGCAAGCTGCGAGCCGCGCGAGAGTCGGGTAACACCTCGACAAATACAGTAAACCTTCGATTTACCGGGCCTCTCGGGGGAAAGGGTTGAGGCCCAGTAAATAGAGGGACCCGGTAAATAGAGGCCCGGTAAATCAGGGGTTTACTGTAGAACTAAGACATATTTTACACAAAATTTAGTAAAAATGTATACACGAACTACACACACAAACTATTTACTATATACACGAAGTTTACACACGGACTATAAAGATACAGACAGCAAACTGACCAGGTAGCCACTGCTCGTTATCCGAAGTTCTGTTGTTCCCTCCCGAGGTGATGCTCTCCTTGTCAGATTTGCGGGTTTTCCCGCTACCGTTCCGCTCCGGCTTCACAAACCCGCACGTGTGTTTGGGGATCGGCGGGCGGGTTCTGAGGAGAAAAGTTGATTTAAACCCTTGAGGTTTTAACATAGGCACACACAAACACTGTTGAAATAATCCGAATATCAGCCATCAGGCCAGACTTGATGAAAACAAATAGTTTTTCAACTAACTTAGGAATATCCGCATGTTTTTCAACTAACTTAGGAATATCCGCATGTTTTTCAACTAACTTAGGAATATCTGCATGTTTTTAAACTAACTTAGGAATATCCGCATGTCCTCTCCTCTGACAAGAATTTTGTCGCTGAGTAATGAATACTCCGTTGCTGAGGGTCTTTAGCCGTGACTGTTGTCTCTGCATTATCGGAACTTCTATGGGGCTGTGACGTTTCAGCAACAGAACGGGGTTCTCGGGCTCTATTCTCGGGAATCTGGGACGAGATCTGTTACTTGAAGAGTGTAACAAAAACTTTAGAGGTTCATAAATATATGGATGCGTCCAGTGATCGTCACAATTGGAACTCAGAAAGTGTTCGCCGAGTTTCAAAACGAATTCGGGAACTTAAATGAGGTTATCGATATATGGATGAGGTTGGAATGCCTTTATGATGGTGAAACTCTTTTGGTAGTAAAAATGTCAGGCTGCTTACTTCTGAGTTCTGATTCTGAGACATATCGTGAAAAAATTTACAATCTTGCAATTACAAACAAAGGACAGATTGACTGTAATAGTAAGTTTGAAACAGTAGGTTTATACAGGGTGGTTTTTCAATTTGGTCCTCTCCATGCATGGAAACGAAAATTTCTCATATTTCCTCTACTGGTCCATTGTTTTTGATGAAACTGTAGCAATAATGAAATAACAGGTGGTTTAAATAATAATAAAATGAGGTGAAACTGTCACGTACAAACTAACAACGGATTTGTCAGACGACCGTCTCCGGGCATGATAGTCGAGGGTTACTCGCTTCCCTTCCAGAAGTCGAGGTACTCTCTTGCTGGAATCGTAATCGTACTTGTTCCTGTACGCACTGCAAAGTAGTACTGTCTTAGTGGGACGGGGACGTAATAATAGCCCCTCCAATAACACGTTCTAAATCAATAGAACTTTATTACTTTGAGTGAAATAAAAAATGGTTTCAAATTCAACTGATTTGTCTAGCAGATTTGAGTAAAGCTACCTCAAAGTTTAGTTGTACAAAGAATATTTATAAAGTTATGAAATCCTCTTAACATTGTTCCCATCCTCATGCTTTTTTGCCGAAGGCAAAAAGCAAAGGAATGGATTAAAGTGGTGGTCGTGAGGGGGCTGGGTTAGCCGCGTTTGCCGAATCACAACCTCGGCAGTGAAGTCTATGCAGATTTTTGTATTGAATGTTAGTTCCGCGTCTAACTAAGAATTTTAGAGCACCAATTTAAAAATCTTGAGTTTTAAAAATAAAAGTCGAAACATAGACGTCCAATAACTTTGGTAATTGGTTGTATTGACAATTTTTAGTGCAGATTTGAGCACTATGATTTTTTGGTAGTTGATCTAAGTTCTTAACAAAGTGTCTATGCTGAACTTGAAGATTGAAAAATTTGGCATTTGGAAAAACTTTTTCTATTGAACAGCGTTCTGTCAATATTTCAGATTTTTGTTACAGCACTACTCACTAGAAATGACAATGTTTTTGCCTGGAGAATTAAGTGAATGGCACCTCCCTGCTAACCATTTTTTATTGTAAGATCGCCCCTAAGAGTCAAATTTGCTAAAACTTTTTTGGGGGGTTTCGCCCCCTAGCTCCCCACAAGGGGCTCCGCCCCTGGCCCCCGCTGTGGGCTGCACCCCCAGACCCCTGCTGTAACCTCTCGCTTTTCTCACCATTATGGGATCCCCCTTTCCAAAAATCATAGCTACGCCCCTGACCGCCCGTCACTGACTAAGCTTAGCGGGCGCAATTCTTGTTTTTGAAGATGATCTGGATACTTGTCCAAGACAATTTCAGTCAAGCGATAAAACTTAAGTGCATGCTAGTTACAAGAGATTAAAAAATTCAGAACAATAAGAATATAATGTTTGTTTTAAAAACGATATGAACGCTTTTTTATAGGGTCGATTTTTATGTTATAAAAAGCTTTTTGAATGAATAGTTGTATTATCCGAAATAGCCGTAAATCTATAGTCTACTGATAAGAAATTTAAGATGTTTTAGAGTAACAGCTCCATCATAAAAGGACTGAACCGATTTCAGACTAAAACAATGTACATACTTCCTAAAACTTACTCGTTAATAAGAGCTCGCTGCAGGGGTTTATAGTCCGGCTTCGCAGAGTCAACCATATCGACTGATTCAGAAGGTAGGGGTGGCGGTTCCAACATCTTCTGGAGCTTCCTCTTGCTCAACAGTTCGTCGTACTTTAGTTTTACTTCCAGGCCGTTGTCTGCCGCCATATCCGCAAACAGCGCTGCGGGGAGGCGTCAACATTGTACGAACAAAACAAGTGTATATTTTAACAGGCGAGATGCTTGTAGGACAAAAAATTTGAACTCCCTTTCCAGTGATAATAACCTGTTCTGGTAAATGTTTCCATTTTCTTATTAAATTGCATTGTCGAGAGCTATTCAAATTCACTATCCTATCATGTATTATAGTGCTAAACTTACAGCGCATAAGTTCCCTGATCTTCTGGCTCCGAGCAACACAGAGCGGTGTCATTCCAGCACTGTCCAGTGCGTTCACGTCACCTCCGGCCAACACCAACTTCCTGATTATATCTTCGTTCTCCTGCTGAGCCTAAAACACCGATATTCAGATCAAAACAGACGTTAGGAAAATAAGGAAACTGGAAGGGTAAAACTTACGTAATTAAGCTTGCAATGTAAGAGGTTTATTCACCAGTGAACTTTTCTTTTTCAAGATAAAACCCAATTCTATAAAACGTACCCCTATGTGTAGAGGAGTAGCTCCACCGATCCCGTGGAGATTTGGATTAGCACCGGCTGCAACAAGAGCAGAAACGACTGCAACATTGTCGTTGTTTGTCGCTGTATGTAGCGGAGCTAAATTGGTTCGATCTAGGATATCTGAAAAATATGTGGTTAGTCAATGTAAGTGCTGGAATAAAAAACTTTGATCGCGATTTTGAAATACTATGTAAGTATGTTGTCACTGTCAGGAAAAATGAAATTGAGCTAGGTGGTGTTTGACTACTGACAAGCTGTACCTTCTAATGGTGATAAAATTTCTGACAATGTTAAAGGTTTACTTGTCTGCGTTAGATTTAGATGCATCAGTACAATCGCTCAAGGATTAATTTTCAAATGGAAATTCGGAAAAACCTGCGTCGAGATTTGAGACTCAAAATATCAAATTGCTCCTTTATAAATTTCTTAAAAATTATCCCTTGAAAATTTATAGATGGATCTTCTAAGAAGTCAAGTTAAATATGTACTGAGTCAGCTACTGCAACAAATTGATCAAACCATTAAAAAATAAAGTACAAACTTATAACTGGACGGTGAAGTAACAGCAACTCAACGATCTCCCTGCAAAGTTTTTGTGCTGAAATCCGAGTTGCGAAGTGGAGTGCAGTATGACCCTCTAAGTCTGTAGCGTTAACGTTCCTGAAATGAAAACAAAATTTCTTCTCACACGAATTTTTACAAAAACATGCAAACTGTCATAATGCAGGTCAAATTGTTGCAATATCAATTGAATATGAAAACAGGGCAATACCGTGGTATTTTAGTCTGGGATGACTGGGACTGCAAAGTAGTACTCGGTGATCATCCCTGTGGCCGGCAAAATTGTTCAAATCGGAGTATAAAGTGAAAAAGCTAAATCGACTTACGCTTTGTGTTTTAATAGTTCCTGTATAACCTTGGCAGGATCGTAACTGAGCCGAATCGAGCGCTGCACTGAAAGAAATTTTCAATAATATTAAGTGAAACTGTACCAATAATGATAACCATCAGATAGAATCCAAGGAAGAAAAAATGTTACAAATTCAAGTAATAACAGAAAACTAACGTCTGAGGAAAATGTTAATGTCTCTGGTAACCACCAGAAGCGGCGTCAGCCCCTCCTCCGTTGTGCTGTCTAAAACATTTCCCCCTGAATGGGTGGCCTGTGATAGGGAAGTACAATTAATTCCTGTTCTCGAACCCCCCACCCCTAGACTCTGGTAGAAATACAAAAAATAGGACCTAAATAAAATGGGAGCGTGTTTAGGAGACTCACCAGAATATTACGAAGCGACACAATGTCGCCCTGCCATGCTGCCTTGAGGACCGCCACCGCGGAGTGAGCAGGACTTTTAGGATACTTGGAGAGGACGGAGAGACGGAGGTAGTTGGACGCTAGGTCTAGAGCCCCCTTGCCGTCCTCGTTTAGGAGGGTAACGTCAGCTCCTCGTTCCACTAGAGCTTCTACTACCTGAACAAGAACGTGACGTGGGTTTGAGTTGGAACCGCGGCAGTGGACTCGGCGAGGGAACTATCGAGAAAGATGAACAAGACGGGGAATCTGTGAATGCGTGATACTTACAAAAACATCATACACCTTCATGAAACGTTTTTTATAACTACTATATGATACTTTTCATAATAACTGCTATGTAAGTCTGCCGCAGCGTTAATCTATTCACTACCGCAGGGCCCTCTTGTTGGTTCCAACAATGTGAGGAACCTATCTCTCGTCCTACCTTCGAATTATTGCCTTTAGCTGCAAGTAGGAGCGCCGTGTCTCCGTTAGCTTCGTCCCTGACATTGATGTTTATGCTATGTCTATCCAGTGTTCGAAGTAGTATGTCCATATCACCGTACTGAAATCGTGGGTGACATTAACTGAATTCAACGTAAAACGAATACTGAAAAATACTTTTACCAATAAAACAATAACAATCTAAAGCAAGGAGCATCGATTTGTGGACTGTAAGACTGTACAAGAGGCAGCTTCAACGAATACAGCAATATTTACTTTTGATTGCCATATTTGTCACCATCACAATGGTTACATTACAAGAATATGACTTTACCTTGGCTGCAGCGAGAAAGACGTTGTCTAACTCTCTTGTGTTACCACTGAGTAATGAAATAGGTTAGATTAGTTAGTTCGATCAAAAATAAATTTATCAAGCAAATTATAGTAAAATGCAAGGAAATTAAAATCTGAGAGCAGCATTATTGCATTAACTTTATTTCCTAAAATTCACAGCAAAAACTAGTACTAAGTTAAATTAAAGCTAGTACATAGAATAATAAACGCTTAATATTAAATATCTTGTCAAGGAATAACTAATGATACCTGAAGCTTGTTTTGTCAAGGACGGTGGACGAAGCAAGAGTGTAGTAGAGAGCCTTGCTGGAGTCATTGCCACGACCGTTCAGATTAGAGAGACGTTCTGAAATTGCACCTTGTTTGATATCTCTAATCTCCCTAGGTTACCTATGTTTCCAGGGTTACCAGGGTTTCCAAAGCGACAAAGGTTCAAAAAAGCTGGTTTCTGGTTAAGCAATTAACAATAAGTGCATGTTTTTGTGAATATGAATTACGTGTGAAAATTTGAATGGGATGTCGTTTTTTGAAAATTTTAACACAAGCCACAATCAGATGATGGCCATAACTAACTAGCAAAACAATCTATGTACTATTTACTCTAAAAGGATTTGCAGACAAATCAAATAACGCACTTTGATTCTGTACCCGATTAGGCTCAACCTTCTGTCTCCGCATCACGGCTCCAACAACGCACAACACATAAAAACAGTATCAACTGCGGCTCGGCCTACAATACGCCTTGTTAACCGCACATCACGTGATACCCTTCTTCTCACCACGTGACAGGATTTTAAATCACCTGACCTTATTTGGTGATCACGTGATCAAGCACGTTCTCACGAGCTGATAGCTATACGCTACGGACGGTTCAGTTTTCTCGAGCATGCACAATGCGAAACGTGGGTAGCTCGAGTTAGAGCGAGCAGGAACGCGTTTAGTTTTACTAGGGCGGCACGTGTTTGTCAAACGGTTGTCATGTGACCCCGAATGCGGCCTTGTGATTGGTCGGATTGTGGGAATTTGTTGTTGTGGCTATCGCTCGGTGAGCTAACTGGTTGTTTGACACTTATCTGACTGGAGTGGCAAGTATCGTAAGTGTGAATTATTGAAAATTACAACAGTTTTATCGTTTGTAGTAGTGCAATTGTTTCACAATAAGCGTGTTTAAAATTCTCCATTTAATAACTCTACATTGTTATGACTTCATAACATTTCACATGGAAAAAGATATGACGCGAAAAAAGATAAAATCACTAGAAGAGTGACTTTTAGAAGTCGGATAATTTACCAGACGAATCAAACAATTTGGAGAAGAACCGATACTACCGTGACAAAGTAAAACTATGATACATACGACCCCCAAATATTTGGTAAGAGGTGATTTGTAACCATGGTAACCGACGACAGGCTGCATTAGCGTGTTATCTCGATGGAAGCATGATCTCATAAAAGTATTTATAAAAGTATTTATAAGATTGGACGGAAATCAAACAGTAAATCTCGGATACAGTGTGAGAAAAACTCGGCTGAAGTTAGGTTTATTGTTTGATCCAAGGTCGTAAGTTATTTGTTGTTCCAGGCGGTATTATAATTGTCAGGCGTTTGAGATAAGCGGTGTCAAATGACCGGAATATTTAGTGACATTATTATGAGGAAATCAGAGGATATCAACCTGTAACGTTGTATGAGGTCAGATTCCATGTAAAAAGCCATATTTGGTAAGTTTAAATCCCTATGTTATGATTCTTGATGTTTGCAAAAAATATCTAGAACCTCGCCAATTTCACTTTTTATGCTGTTTAATGTTGTCGACTAAAAAGATAAAAATCACTTTTCGAGGAGAGTATAAAGTGAGTGGCAGTTGAAGAAGATAGAGGTCTGGGGTTTACTCACCAATATCAGCCCTAGCAATTCTAGTAGGGACCTCTGTAAAGAGACCCATACCTCCCGAAACCGACAGAAAGTTTTAAGTCTTCTATAATAGCTCGACCAACAGAGTTCCGTAAACAGATGGTCCGTGTTTTAAATAATCACACTAAATGAAGTCGAGAAAAAACAACAAAACGTTGGCAAAGCTAGGAAACCATAACATTTACATGTCCAATCGGGTAACCATGACATAGACACGACATGTGGACCATAGCTGTCCGACTATTCATAGTCCAAGCTCATACCCAATCACAGGTTTATGACTTGTCCACAATCAGAACTGTGATTGGTGGATAACCGATGAGCGATCTCTAAAGCTGAAAGCTGATTGGTCGGTGTGCCGTATTGGGTGACGCGCGAGCCTGCACTCACCCAGTTAGCAGGTGGCATCGTAACGAGATTATGTGTGATTCGGCTAAGATTTCAGTTACTATCATCAGATCTCGTGAGCAGTTATTCAATTGAATATTCTTTCAGGGTGAGTTCCAGCCAATTCTAGCAAGCTATCGGCTCTGATTCAAAACATGTTTGCTAGCACCTACAAAATGCATGCTAAGGTTGATCAATCAACCGTTCATTTTGCGGTTTACCAAAAACAGCGGTGCTGTCCAGACAGTCATGATGTAATGTGTGCGTGTGTGTGTGTTTTCGGGGATTAACCAGCAGAAAATTATCAAATAAGTGCTGGTCATCCAGCACTTTCTGCAATAAAGTTGCCACCAGCAAGGCTACTTGGAACACCAAATTTGGATGTTAATGGAGACATGTTCTTGTAGTGGGAGGAAGGATGGTACAATGTTGGTGACGTGGTGATAAAAACGATAGAAAGTTGAAGAGAGACTGTCGGGAGAGACTAAGAACTTTGGGATACCGTGGGGGAGGCAGGAGAAAGGGTGGGAGTGTGAGGTTATCTGGAAACAGAATAGTGGCTGGTGTTAACCAAAACTTTGATTATCGAACGCTCTGCTAGGATCTGGGAAAGGGTTGTTCTAATAACTCACTTTCAACCGGCAAAGCTGGGAGACTCCAAGAAGCAGGGTCTAGTGATCCCGTTACTCCGATATTCATCATGTTTAAATATTTACAAACAAATCAAGCAACCCCCACAAAAACATTAAACTTGGCAGCAACAAGCTGAGTAAGCGCATCAAAGATTCTATCTTCCCCGATGACCCAACTGATTGATGCGTATGTGTTGATCACAGAAATTGAGATGATATGAACGTCAGCAGCGATAAAAACACATTTTCATTTAACAGAAAAATTTCGTGCGACATTGCGGTGTCACGTGATTGCGAGTTTGTTCTGTAAAAGTGAGGAGTACAGTCGATATAAGCTGTGAAGGTGGACACGATTATACAAATCTGTGTCTTTCTCTCACCCCTGGCAATCTGGTAAGTCTGTGATATGGAGGACTGGAGGACTATTAGACGGAAACAATGCTTTGTCCGGTGCGTGGTGACACTGTGGAAGGACAAGATTGACGAGGATATTGGCTGAAAAGTGGACACATTGCATGTGTTGTGACTAGGGACCGACCGGGAGTCCGGCTGGACCTCGGGATCCGGTTCGGCCTGATTTCCGGCTTTGAATTTCGGTTACGTTCTTACTACGGAATACGGATGGTAATTAAAGTTCGAAGGTTAGGACAAAGAGTTGTTTTGGAATTGAGTCTAGTTGAGAGAATCATCATCGAATTAACAAACTTGCATCACAGGTTATTGCAGATGTGAACCTAATTACCAGGACATTTTCATATTTACTAGAAAATTCCCCTTACTATTCCCAAAATCGAACAACATTTTTGAAATAAGATTTTATCCAAATCGTGAATTGGTGTTTGGTAGAGAACATTACACTTACGTTAAAGTGGAACCCTAAGATTAAGGTTTCATGAAAAAAGCGCAAATTAACTGTAATTACTGCAATTAACTGCAATGACTGTAGTTAATTAATTGTACTTACTGTAATCGACTGTTATTGCTACTAATTGGGGGTCGGATAAAAAGTTCTCATTGAAGCCTTGTAACGCGAGACCAATCACCAATCACCAAGTTACCCTACCCCTAATAATTGGTTGATAATCTGCTTATAGTTGGAGTTACCAAAATTTGGTGGCCAAAAATGTTTCAGTCCCATTTGCTAACGGATGCACATTGTTCCCCTTGTTGCACAACTTATTGAAACCCAGCAGTTAAGTTTTATTTCTTAGAGGAGGAAGCAATCTTTCTTAGTTCTGCACCCTACAATATTTATTTAACTAAACCACCGATTTTAGTGTGGATACATGTGTGTATTTCAAAGTCGATCTAGGTATCGATTTAAAGTGATTGGTTGAGGATACAATGATACATTTTCAGGGATAAAAATTTACTTGCTAGTGCAATTGCAAAAGTCGTAAATGGTTCTACTTTGGGGGAACTACAGTATTATGCAGCTGCCAAACATTAGGTGAAAGCCACCACTTTTGTAGGTGTGTACTGATTTTGCAATGGCAGTGGCCTGCATATTGCACTTAGGTTTTCGTAAGATTGCAAACCGAACAATCAAAAGTATCTATAAGGTAAAATTTGGACTTATATTTTCAATTTTAGGTTGTTTAAGAACTCCAATTTTTGTGAGGCACTTTCGGCAGATTTTTAGCTTTCGACAAATTCATCTCTTTTTTGTTCGCGACAACTGTTGAGAGCTTTGCATTTGTGCTCAAGGGTGAAATTTCTTCATATCATTCTAATATTCTATGATTTTGAATATGTTAAAAACCAACCTAGTATCATTATAGGTCTAAAGCGTCTTGCTTAATATATTTATAAAGCTGCTGTAATTTTAGGGCTATAAGAGTTTTCAACACGTTTAAGGTAGTCAATTTCAAACTTAACTTGAACTAAGATGCTAGAAATTTTAATCCATAAATAGAAGAATGGACTTAACAAGGCTTTTAAAAAAGGATGTTAAGACAGCGAAGAGGCAGAGCATCTTTCATAATATAATCCATAATACAGAGCACGACATTCTGTACTGGACGAAAGTAATGATTTGTTGATGTGATATATGATTCCGAGGTAACAGTACTTACCTTAGATTTCTATTGTTTGGTTTCCAAGGAAAAACAGTTTAAGAAAACCTTAAGATCCAGAGGGAAGAAAGGTAAATTACAATTTTAGTATAATAATACACACCCGAAGTAGGGTCAATCGATACATCCATCCATAGATCGAATCAGGCGATAGACTGTCCTCAAAATTTCAGTACAATGTTATAAACTTCAGCTACCATTTTTCAGCCTACCAGCCAGGATAATATTGCTTTTGAGTCCAAAAATCACAAAAGTTTTCAATTTTGCAATTATGTCATAGACCAAGCTTGAACGTTCCAAAAAAGGGTAAGTTAAGAAATCAAGTGAGATTTAATTAATTATCAATTTATCGAACGTTGTAATTTTCAATGCAAGTTGACACATCTCAAGCTTTATCTTAAAACCGCCGGTACCTTTGCTTTTGCGTACTTATGTTTTTAAATAGCCTTATCTCTAAGATTACCTCATGGACCACAACGTCAGACCACGTCAATTTTCCTTGAATAAAAGTAACGTAAACTCGCGAGGGTTTATCAGTTTGATGTAAATATTTGATATGCCTTCTGCTGCGTAGTTGGACTTTACAGTTATCATTTAACTCACAACATTCGACCACATTAAGCCAATATTTTGCGGGGATTTTATGCATTGAACTGAGATTTTGTTATGCATGATGCTATTTTTAAGTCCTCATGCAAAAAATCTCGCAAAATTACAGTAAATGGTAGAAAATTACAAGGTAATCATCCCAGCCATCTTAACGATATCGAAAACTATGTTGTATCTTAAGTGGTCATAATGATCACAAAGATAGCACGTCTGGTATAAGCTAATTAAAGTTGCGCAACAGTGTTGCAAAGAAGGGTATTAAAGAATTAAATATGAGTATTTCTACTAGCGCATAGCCTGACGACCGAGTATTTAGCTTTGACCACGCAACATTTCCAGTTTTAGCAGATAAAAAAGTTCCACAATGTCACACATCACTCTTCCAGTCCTCCTCCTTCTTCTCCTACTCCCCACAACCCTCTCTCTCCCTCTACCCACATTCGAAACCTGGAAGCAGCTTTACAACAAAACATACGAGAGCGAGAAAGAAGAAACACTCCGCAGACTTATATTCGAGGACAACAGACAGTATGTGGCAGAGTACGGAGACAAAGACAGCTCCTTGCAGTTGGAGCTGGGCAGGTTTGCCGACTTGACTCACGAGGAGTTTTTGGGAGCAGTCGAAGTAGCGCCGGGAAGAAAGGACACGAGAAGTAAGTTTGGAGGGAAACTCTTCGCGGCTGAAATGGGAGAAGAAGGGACGATGACCTGTGAGCTTTGGACTCCTAATGGTTCTGCTGCACCTTCCTCTATAGACTGGAAAACAAAGGGAGCGGTTACAGGGATCCTGATGCAAACTCGTCAGTGTCCGATGAACAGCTATGCAATCGCTGCCCTGGGAGCCGTCACCGGACAGTGGTACCAGAAATCAGGTCGTAGGATCGCCTTTTCGGAACAGCAGGTCGTGGATTGTTCTAGACGGTCCGGCAACTTTGGATGCATCTACGGTACGGTGGGCAGCACATACGGCTACATCCAGGGTAACGGTGGTATCGCGACTCGAGTAAATTACCCCACAACCGGACCTGAGGGACACTGCCGGACGGCCGTAAAACTGGGACCCACAGTGACAGGATGTAGAACAGTTGCCCGGGGAGACGAGAAAGCTATGAAGGAGCTGGTGGGGATGGTGGGACCAGTCACGGCTATGTTGGACATCAGTCCCAGGTCGATACAGTTCTACAGGTCGGGCGTCTACTACGAAAAATTCTGTCATAGTCCCTATGCTTCTCATCATGTACTAGTCACTGGGTACGGGACACAGGTATGTTTCTTGACATTTTCTTACTGTTTCTGTTCAAACCTACAGTTCACAGTTCAAATCGAGGACTTAGTACAGTTACAGGCAAAATCCTCTAAGTCCTCACCGCTAATTTCAAATTCAAAACAAGATGAATCATTGTTATGCGTTTCTAGTTTACGAGAAAATAACATGGTTTCAATTTCAGTATGACCGTGGGCTAGACCGCACAGTTGACTATTGGTTGGTGAAAAACTCCTGGGGTACAGGATGGGGCGAAAATGGTTACATGAAGATTATCAGGAACTATCACAACCACTGCGGAATAGCTAACAGTATCACTGTACCCTATGTCGACAAATAGGGACAAATATGGACTTGTTTTAAGTTCTGCATAGCACACTGTTTGGAAGTTGGCCGTTATGGAATTTACAGCTTTTAAGTTTTGAGAGTCGATTGAATAAATATTGAATATGTGAATTTAATGGTCAATTATATCCCTATTTGCTATTTAAATTATTTGATGATTGCAAAGCAGATGAGAAGACAATTTTTCAAGGTTGGAGAATGATAAGTAACAGGATAAGGTTGACATTCATTTATGCTGGGTAAAGTTGATCGAAATTCTGTGCTCTAAAGTCTTGTACCTGATTATTCAATTCTTACCGAAATACAATTATTTGGATTTATATAATGTAATATTTGAATTTTGCTATCATCAATAAAAGTTGTTTTTAGCTTTAATGTGCAACCTCCGAGCGCATCCCATCCTAATTCAAATTAAATGGCCAACGATTGCCACCACTGACAAAATCGGTGGCCGACGTCCTGCCCCAAAACATCGTGCCCCAGAGCACTTTAACCCAGAGATTTAGCCCCAGTGACGTCCTGCTCCACAACAGACAACTCCGTTAGGGTTAGGGTTTGGGTAAGGGTCGCTGGGGCCAAATATGTGGATAAAAATGCTGTGGGGCACGATGTTCTGGGGCAGGACGACGGGAACCGACAAAATCAGTGACAGTACGAAATAAATCATATCTAAACACTAATAGTAATACTGATAAATTAGAACTTGTTACCTGGTAAGCAAGATACAAAATTTACCTTGTTGGGTCTCTAGCAGAACGCTAACCCAGCGTGATTTGAAGTTGTTGAACTTGGACACGGTGTCCAAAATTGTGTAGGCAGCGAGGGACATTTCATCAACACTAGCGTGTCTCAAGAAGTAAGTGTCTTAAGAAGCAAGTGTCTCAAGAAGCAAGTGTCTCAAGAAGCAAGTGTCTCAAGAAGCAAGTGTCTCAAAAAACGAGTCTCTCAGAATTGTGGTGTCTAAAAATCTTGCTGTCTCGATGATCAGATAATGAATGAAAATCAGCTCCCAGCAAAGACCGAAGTGTTACTACCAGGACTCAGTTAGAAAAACAAATATGAAAATCTCAGTCTACAGTCTACACCGTCACACCAACAAATACAGTCCCTTATTACCCAGATAGTATCTGATAGTAACCACGACAACGAAAAGTTATCAGCTCCGACCCGATCAGAACAACGTACCCGATCAGAACAACCACACACAAGATAAATCCCAGAGAGAGAGAGAGAGATTAGAATCTGACGTCAAACGAGTCGTGTACTACAACATACGTTACCAATCCCCCTTGTCCGATGATCAGTATCAAGACCTCCTGGACAATTGGAGAGATAGAAAGACATTCAATTTGATGGTTGCCCGGCAGCGCGAATGAAATAGGTCTAAATCGCGGCTGGAGGTGCTTTTTGATGTGTGTCGTGGGAGAGTTGCGATGGAATGTGGGTCACGTGGTCTGGAAGAGACAAGGGATTGCGTGCGGAGTTATCAGTTTTACCGTTTATCTGTTGTCACGTGTTGGTCATGCGATAAGACGAAAATGATTGGATTTGATTAGAACTAAAGGTGTAGAGTGAGGAAAATTATTGTATTTGATTAAAAAACGTCATCTGTAAATTCGAAAATGACAAAGCTGCAGAGCAAATTAAGTAGATCGCACCTGAGTCAGCAGATGTGATGGACTCTACAACCACCTCGTCCCTGAAAAGAGTTGTTTTGTATTAGATTATTGCATAAACTATAATCTTGACGACGAGCATTTTAAGTTTGAAAACATTGAAGAGATTTGACGCTCACTTTAGTCGGATCTGCAAATTGCGCCAGTAATTTGTGTTTTAGTGTAAGAATAAGCTGTTTTGAATAATAACATTTAATTGTTTTTGAGTTTGCTAAGTTTATCTCGTAGATAAACTTAGCAAACCAAATTTTTGTAGAGTTACTAGATAATCTAGTATAGTAGCTCTGGAAAAACTAAGGCAGAAACTTACCATGCATGGATAAACTAGTACGCCGAAATTCCACAATTGTCCGTGGAACTGTCCAAGAAAATGTGCAACTGTTCCAGAAAATGTGCAACTGTTCCAGAAAATGCGGAACTGTTCCAGTGGAAATGCACCACATTGCATCGGTCTTTTTGGAGACCGCCAGTTTTTATGTTTCTTGAAATACAAGTCATAGCAGTTACACGTTTTTCCTATAATTAACATTATTCTGGTATTTTGTGATATAAAGGTTGCAGTTTTTAGTTTTTGTGATATAAAGGTTGCAGTTTTTAAAGTTATCTCTCTACTCTCTACTTAAACAGGTTCGCGGGTGTTTCCTGCTGAATTACATTTTTGAGCCTAGCCTGGAACTTCAAGCTATACCACGTGGCAATTAACCAACAATGACATTAACTACTTTTCTTAGATACAGTCGCAAGCTTAGATCCAGGTTCTCTGGGGGGGGGGGGGGGGGGCACTCAAAAAAACTCTATATCAATTTTGGGAACTTTAGGGCAACTATTGAGTTTTTTCTATACAGAATTAGGACTTATTTTGGACCTTTTCAGTTGCATGATACAGTTATATCTTTGAATCTACTGCGTGTTTACCACTAAATGCATTTTAAAATGATTTTCAAAAATTTTTTTGATCAAATTGAGAGAGTTTAATTATAACTCTAAAAACTCTAAAAAAACTCTACATCAATTTTGGAAATTTTAGGAAGATATTGAGTTTTTCAGTTCATATAAAACTTTGACTTATTTTAGACTTTTCCAGTTGCATTATTCAGAAATTTTCAAAAATTTATCGCAATTCGCATGGTACTATGCGTTCACCACAAAATGCCTCTTAGAATGATTTTCATTGATCAATTTGGGACAATTTAACCATAACTCTTAAAAACTCTACATTTATTTTGGAAAATTTAGAGTCCCTATTGAGTTTTTTTTGAGTCCCCCCTTCTCTTCTATAGCTAAGTGTTCAAGACCGAGCTAGGCCAACCGAGCTGTGCGGTCAGTTATCAGTTTCATGTGACCTCTAAGTAGTAGCACAAAGCTGTTAATGACAGGCTAGTTCATTGTTACAGCCACTGCTTTGCTGTTTCTAGTGCAGAATTAATTTTCTTTCAATTCGAATTATGCCGTATGAGTATTTGACGTCAGTAGCTCACATCAACGCAAAAGATTCCGTTCATCTTCACCTTTATACATGTCACATGTTCGGGTCACCTACTTCCCCGCTCCCTCGCTCAACCTTATGTCAGTGCCATGCCCACTAATGACATGAGTATTACATAGCAAACCTTCAGCAGAACATTTTCCTCACACCTGGGCTTTACTTTCCTAGCCGGGAACACTTCTCCTTGAAGACCACGTGATCAGGGTTGTGAACAATGAACAGTTATTCGTAGACTAAAGATGATAGTTATCTGTTGTTCAGGGCTGCTAGGATGCTGGCCGTGAAGGATGACTTTCAGATCACTCAAGTATCGGTAGCGAGTAACGCTGGTGTTCTGGCTTTAATGGCCATGTTTAGACATAGTCTCGGGAATAGTTTAGTATTTTACCGCTTGTCTTGCCCTTTTTCCGAGCTGCATAGATTTTATTTTTGGAAAAACCTATGGTATTTGTGGGGCGTTTTGTGGCAAAATGGAGTGTTAATCAAGTATTTTTTATTGATCCTCATTGTGCAATGTCTGTATCGATTTGCTCTTACTGCTAAACATAATTACTTCTCTGAGTTGGATCCCATTCTGCAAGTCACCGAACATCAATGCGGCAGTCGAAATGAAAAGTTTGAGACTAAGCTTACCTGATCCTCTGCAACATGATTTTGTTCACAAGTTCATTCAACACATTCACATCATCACTTGGAAGTAAAGGTGAACCCTTTGGTGCACGTATGCAGTACACAATGACGATTGGAAAGTGGAAACTGATTTAGGATCAGTTTCCACGCTAACACATTTGTATAGAAAAGTTTAAGTCTTTATCATTTTATCTGAAGACTAAACTCTAACTTAGAATTTAGAAATGGAAAGCAAAGGTCAAGTAAGAACAGTTCGGGTGCTGATGTTACTCCTTCTGCTATCTAAAGCCACTAAAGGTAAGCAACACGCTACAGTTTCTGCGATCACTTTGGAGGAGCCAATTAAAAAAAACTCTAAAAAACTCTTTATCTATTTTGGTAATTTTAGGGTTCATATTGAATTTTTTCCCGTATCTTGCCATTTGGGCCCGAAGGGCCCAAATGGCAAGATTGTTTTGATACGTTTTGTGCACGTGCACAAAAAGTACAAAACAAGGGTTGGCGATCGACAGCGTAAAACTAAATCGGGGTATTTTGGAATATTAGCTCAAAAAGTGTCCGTCCGTACGTAGGCGCGCACGTCCGCGCGCACGCTCCTTTATTAAACTTAATTATATATACAAATACGATTATAGGTTTTAACTGCCTGAGGCCGCATAATGGATTTCACATCTGCATAATGAAATGTATAAACATAATTGTCTTGCAACAACTGCAACAAGATGTGCGATCAAACAATAACAAGTAAAAGTAAAGTCAATCAAAATTCTTTTGACTTAAGTTAAATTGACTTTTGTCGAATGACAGATTAAGAAATGAATGTGAGATGATTTTAATCCCAGCTCCGAACAACAAACAAATCTTTTGAACGACTAATTCATGAAACGCCATAAGCATAAAAACAACGCAGTATGAATAAATTATGAAGGCAGCACATACAATACAATAATGACGACGTCATGCAGAGTTAAGATATTTGAAAGAAATTAAACTATGCAAAGAACGCGCAATTGTGTTCAAACTTTGCGCGTGCAAATTTTCAAACATGGCTGCATCAAACGGCTGCATTAACTCGCGCGTCTGCATTTACACGTGCCGATGCAGAACAATAATAACTAACCGAAGTTATGTCTGGTACGAGGTTGTCTTTACTTTTTTCATTCCTCATTTCGCAAAGTTTAATGACAATAAGCGACGGCATGATACGGGAAATTCAGCGGTCGCCTGACACAATTAAACTTAAAGCGGCCGCAATTCTTGTTTTAGATAAAGATCTATGACTTATTTG
>JH152716.1:234529-247346 GCA_000226015.1 Mnemiopsis leidyi | reverse complement strand
TTCCAGATATGGAGATAGAAGTTTTAGTGTGATAGGCCCTAGGCTTTATAACAATCTGCCATTACACATTACTACCAGTTTGAGTTTAGCATCTTTTAAAACATCGTTAAAAACGTATCTCTTTACTCTCTCAGATAGTGAAACTCAAAAATTGTATCGAAGTTAATCATTTCCCACTTTCTTTTCTAGTATTTTGAAAAATCTTAGAAGGTAATGAGCAGTTTTGTGCAGTGTGATCTTCAATAATTTAGTTTCTCCTTATGTTTTTGATGTTCTTCTAGTTTTTATCGCACTGCTGGGTATAAGCTTTTGCTTAATTGCGGTGTTAAAATTACATTTATTATTATTATATTGAGTGAGAAAAAGAAGAAACAATGGTATATTGAGTGAGAAAAAGAAGAAAACAATGGTATATTGAGGGAGAAAAAGAAGAAAAATGGTATATTGAGTACGAAAAAGAAGAAACAATGGTATATTGAGTGAGAAAAAGAAGAAAACAATTGTATAATGAGTGAGAAACAAGCGGAGAAATAGATAACTACTCACGTTAAGTTCCAGTTCTCTGAGCTCGTCATGATATATGTTTAAATGCAAACAGGCTGAAATATAAGAGAATTATAAACATATTATTTGTTGTATTCAAACAGAAAGAAATATCACAGAATAGTAAACATGGTATTGCATTTAATTTAGGTTTTGAATGTTATTGACTCGTTGCTTTAGAACAAGGGACATTGAATGCGGATCCAATAGACTGGATCGCAATTCGGATTGTGTGATTCCTTTCTTTACAATTTCGCCAGGTGTAGTTATTTACTATACTAGCA
The DNA here is from genome assembly GCA_000226015.1 of Mnemiopsis leidyi. NCBI lineage: Eukaryota > Metazoa > Ctenophora > Tentaculata > Lobata > Bolinopsidae > Mnemiopsis > Mnemiopsis leidyi. The sequence goes on along the minus strand of JH152716.1, from coordinate 246,519 downwards.
GTTAATACTGACAAATTCAGAAATGTCCTTAACAATCTTTAATAAGTCCTCTAGAGAATCTCTCGGTGTCCTCTGCAACAAGGAAAAACGACACATTTAAAGTAAGTAAGTTAAGTAAAAACAAAAAGAAGGATCTAGAGAATCTCTCAGTGTCCTCTGCAAAAAAGTAACACGACACATTTAAAGTAAGTAAGTAAAGTAAAAACAAAAAGAAGGATCTAGAGAATCTCTCAGTGTCCTCTGCAAGAGCTGACCTCCTCAAGAACCAGCTGAGTCACCTTCCCCAGGAAGTTACGCTCGCTGCACTCCGCGGACACCTCCTGGACAGCCCCAGAGCGGGTAGCCCCCAGGAAGTCCTCCCAGCTAACCACCACGTCATGAACCAGGGTGCTGGCTAGCGCGCTGCATCTCCCATCAAAGTACATTGCCGCAATCTCCTCCGGACGCAGCTTGCGCGCAAACACGTTCAGTTGATATAAGTCTCCACCAAACGCCTGGTTCACATCAAACCCTCCCCCCAGAGAATCTTGATCTTGACCGACGACCAAGGTTCCACCAGCACCAATGCTAGAAAAACTGGTTGCTTTAGTCTGCACAAGGACACCGTTCACGTAGAAATCCATCCTATTAGAGCTAGCACTCCATCCCAAGCAGAAGTGGTACCATTCGTTCTTAAACATCAACATATCAGTCCACTCCATGTATACACTGTTCCCGACGGCATTGTGGTAGTAATCAGAAAGCATCAGCTCATTGTAGCGACCAGACACTGCATAGCTGAACCAAATGTGTTGTACACGGGGGTCCAGAAACTTCTTTATCCAGGTACAGACGGTGACAGCAGTAGTGGCGCGGGAGAAGTCAGGATTTAGCATGATGTAGTTGCTGGTGGTGACCTTTTCCGGGAACTTCAGGGCCCGGTCCCACTGGGTTGAGTCACTGGAGGCTACCAAACTGGCAAAGCAGCAAAGCAGTGGAACTTTTAGGAGCATCTTGAGGCGAGAAATGAGGAATCTTGCGAGGAGGGCCTTATTTAAATCCAACGATCACCTGATTTTGTAGAAAGTGGCGACTTTTGTTAATTTATCATATTATATCAGTAATCAGGATTTAGATAATTCAATAAGTCCCCTATAATTCGATAAGCTAACTGATGACGGATTGCTACGAATTTCAAGTTTTGACTTCTGAGTACTCGATCTACGTAACAATGCGGAGCGCTAAAGGATGAATACGATAGGTACCAATCATTGTCTCAATATGATTAACTGTCAATACGTTTGTGCAAAAACACTGTTCTCGTGAGATACTAGGTAATATTTGTTTTTTATAAAGACGATTGAGGAACACTTCATTCGTGTTGCTGATTTGTATTTTCGAACTGGCATTGGCTGAAGGAAGGGAAAATGAACTATTGGACCATATCACGGACCACATCACGGACCATATCACGGACCATATCTCGGGCCATATCTCGGGCCATATCTCGGGCCATATCATGACAAACTCTCTACAGAGGAGCTTCTACAACATTTCTTCTACCATCCGCATACTTGTCGTTGCCTTGCTCTTCGACTACAACGCAAGAAGAACGGAAAATATGTTAACTAGTTTCTGTAAAACTCATAATGAAGAGATGTATAATCTACTTTAGGAACAAAGCTTCCAAATGCTTTTATCCTAAATATTTTGCATACTACAAGCTCTTATTTGGTAGGATACGGGCTCCTCAGGTAACACTTAAATTTACAGATATCGACAATAGCTTCTTGTGTATTTTCATTATGAAATTTGTAATCATGATAATGGCGATATGTAAAGGATTCAGATGCATGATTCCACAATCCCCATAATATTTCAGGAACGTGTAAGCTTTCACAGTGCGAACTGTAGAAGGTTTTAAGAAGCGGCATCAGAGCAAATCTCAAAGTAAATTAACTGACCTTCACATTAATAACACTAATATGCACAATCTAATTTCTGATGTGCTCAACTCGAGTGTGAACTACACGATACAAATCTGAAATATTGTGCATAATATATTTTATTCCGGCTGAACGACGATAAAGGGAACCGCTTTTTTAAGTTTTAAGATTACAGATCTTGAAACCTGGTTAGCTTCCATGTTTGTCGGCCGCCAAATAGGTTTTGAAAGTATAAATGTACATCAAATCATAACATAATGCATAATTGCCCAAACAAGTCCTAGGAATAACTCTGGTTTGTCGATTGGCAACAGTGGCTGTCATTTTGCTCGACGTGCAGGTCTACGTGGGCGACACTACGGCGGGTTTCCAAAAGGATTGGTAATGTGATTATCTGGATTCTGGTGGCTCCGCCGTAGCGTTTTTTGAAATGATCCTCCGCAACATCCTCTCCATTGACGTGACCGCTGATATACAAGTCAACGTAAGATGTACCACGTGTATACCACGTGACTGCCGTGGTATCGAGTATTACATGTGTTACAGTCGCCACGTTTCACGTGAATGCTTGGACCCCTGCTCCCTATTAGTGCAGCTCCTTAAACATGGGTCTAGCGTTAAACTATGTTACACTTTACATACACACAGCACACAGTTCTATCAATACTGAGCTACTGATACACCCCACTCTTTTTCAACGTTTTTACGCGAGATTTATTTCAGGTTTAACCAGATAACGCTAGCTACTCACCGAGAGTAAATTCCGCGATACTCAGACCACAGTCCGCTCCGGACTTCAGGTGGAAAAGTGCACTGTTTAATTAACCTACTCACCGAGAGTAAATTCCGCGATACTCAGACCACAGTCCGCTCCGGACTTCAGGTGGAAAAGTGCACTGTTGTTATCCGCAGTTTTGTCGTCTTCAAACCGGCCCATGTAGTGGTAGAGAGCCAGATCGAAGTGCACCTGTAGGGAGTGGACTGTTCAAACGCAAGGAAATGTCTTTAAACGTTATTTAGTTTCTACTAATTCGTTTCGTCGCCCAATATAGAAACAAGTTTCACCTATCTATTTGACTGCATGAGTGTTTAAATGAGTGCTTTGTTTCGACGTTATTCACAGACGTGGAACTTTCAGTTGGAGGTAATGTTTTCTTTCTTCGCTTTTAGCCCTTTCGTTTTAACGAGAGCAAAATCCAAATTTAAAGATTTGATTTTCCCTAGCTGATGGCTCATCAAAAACGAGAGTCGAGTAAACTTATTTATTAGAACTAAAACCGTACATAACGGTTCTATTTCGAGATTGCATACCAAAGTACACATCTCCACTCCTTTACAATTTTACAAACTTTAGACAAACATGTAGTGCAGCATGTTGAGCAGCACAGGAATCTCATGACCAGCCAATAGCTGAAATGTTAACCGTTACGTGAAGATATTATTCTCTCCTATTTCACGCTGATTGGCTGTCTGGTGATCAATACTGGTAAATTATGGAAATATGATGTCATCTCTAATTGGGTATGGGTAGTAGAAACAGATGTGGATTGAGATAAGAGCCCATCATTTAACAGATCATGGAGGAAACAGTTTCCTGTCTGATGATTTGGGGTGGGAAACTTTGAAGATTAATCAATTAAATGAGATTTTTGAGTCTAATTATGGCAAAGGGCGATAAAGCCAACATTTAAGCAAGTTAAACCTAATATCATTAGAGTATGAGCCTGTTAAGGTGTTTGAAGTTTCTGGAAAGCGGGAAAATCGAGAACGAAGAATATTCTTTTAAAATTATGACGGCAGATAAATTCCCAAACATAGGTTGCCTTATCGCTACTGATAAGATGAAAAAATGAATAATTTATCTAGAATCAGACAAAACGAACTGACTTTTGTTTCAAAATTCAAGTCATTTCGATAAGAAGTGCTAGTTCACCTGTCCCAGAATAGTAGCTCGTTCCTCTTTTTTCCCGATAGGAACTCTGCTGTCAATGTCGCTGGCACTGCTCTTACGGGCAAGCTCAGATCTCTCGCGCGAGCTCGTTGCCCCCTTGATACAGGAGGGACGCCGGTTGTTGGAGTTATACCGCTGCATTCTTTGAAGTTCTTCCTGGCAGAAAATGTGACATTGAGCTATCAGATGTCATTGAAATTAACATAAATAAAGTGTCAAGTTCATTTGTTATCATTCGAAATTCATTGAAGGCTCAAAAGTTCGTTTGAAGGGGAGAATGTCAGGCCCGATGCACAAACGATGTTTGAAGAACTAGTAAGGTTTGAACTAACTGTGTCCCAAGCTTGGTCAGCTTTATCTTCAGGAATGTCGAAACTACTTGAAGGAAGCCGAATCTTGGGTATAGGCACATTCTTCGCTCCTTCCATCTGATTGTTCAGATTGAACATGTTCTCCTAAAGATTGAGTTCGATTAACTTAATTGTACAAAATAATAAAACTTTTGAAGTTGTCAACCGTCCTAAGTAGCTAGACTATTTGTAATTATTTGGTGTTAAACACGGTTTAGATGTAACCCAGTAATGAGATTACGTTCAATAGCCACAATACTGCTAGTTATGGATGTATTCTTTCAGTGTCTAAACTTCAATGTAGCTAAAATGGCTTATAATCATTCTAATTGTGTATATATCCGCACTTTGAAATTCTGCATTTATCAAAATCTAGAAAATATCTAAAATTGTACCTTCCTATCCATGGAATCCTCGTCAATACCACTGTCAATAAAAACGTCCCGCTCCGCAGTAGATTTACCCTCACTCTCCATCGAGCTGAATGATTCGCTCCCTGGAACAGATAACGTGTTATTGATTAGCAAATTTCGGTTTGTTGAACGCAAGAACGTTTGAATTCATCGTGAACGGTGTTAAACTGCAAAAATCTGCAGTTTAAAATTCAAGACACATGTTAGGTTGTTTTACTTTATCAAGATTGCAACGAGGGGGACGGGGGTGACCCCCATGAGTCCAAAACAAGAGGCAGGGACTTACTGAGACATGTGTTGCCATCACTTGTTGTTGTGGTTCGTTTTCGTTCTTTACTCGTCAAATCAAACTTGCTCAGTCCTGTTGACGAAAATTTGTTAAAGCTCAATTACAAATACCATAGCTACAAATAACCATAGCCTACCCTTATCTAGGTGACTCAATACAAGGAAAACCAATGACGCCAACAAAACACCATCAACCTTACGACCTCATTATCTGTTCCACCCTTTTGGCAAGCATCATCAACCCACCCAACAAAACTCAACATTACACCAACCTAAAGCTTCACAGATAACATTACACCGGTGAGTGTTGAAGAACAGAGCCATCCCCTTGGTAGCAAGATTGCCACTACCGTAGCCCTCTCCGTTGTACGTGTGTATCTGGGGGTCGGTGTACAGGTCACCCACTCCTTGTACGTCTACCACCATACACTTGTGTCCTGACGCTTCAAACGTGAAGTGGGAGAACGCCTGCGGAGGAGGGAGGGTCAGCCGTGAGGGGGGTTGGGTGGAAGGTTTCTGTAGAAGGAGATAAGTATGGTATTGTCTTTGTGTCTTGCTACGTTTTGCGGAGCGTATAATCATTGTAAATGTATTCTAGTCTGAGAAGCACGTGTTTTTTATGGGAACGAAGAAGAATTTGACCCATCGATTGAAATTCAGCAACACTTTGGTGGTATGAACTTATGAAGCACTGATAACAGAAGTCGAGAAAGAGATAATGGAGTAAGCTCTAGAGTAATTTATGCTGTGGCAATATTTTATTTTCTGATATTCTATTGCAATTTGCACTGTTCGAACTTTCCCTGCTTTCGCCCCTTTCAGTTATTTTTCTTCGCTAAGCGTAATGGCATTAGATTATCATCCAAGTTGAAAAAGTGATTCTGCATTCTGTACTATCTTATTGATGTACTGTACCGAACTAAAGCAGTATACAATTTTGACCTAAACTAAAAGCTTCAAAGATGTCATAAGGTACTCCAGTGAGTAAAACATCTCTTACCGATATTGGAATCTTAACATTTAACAAACAAACAATTCAGTAAATGTCAGAATGAGAGTTATGCTGTTCCCGTTAATTTTACTGTTTCTAACACTTCCTGCTACTTCAACCCAACACTCTGCACTTAGCTTTGGGAAGAACCCTTTCAGCTACGTCTTACTTCCATCCTTCAGCCCTGCACAGCGTGCATCTTTCTCTGTCTGCGCCTGGCTCACCCGCCACAGCAACCATCTAGATTTCTACCAGTACTGGATTAGTTACGGAGTCCCGGACTCCTTCATGGAGTTCGGAATCTCGGACTCCGGAGTCAGTTACATGTTTGGAGACGGCATGTTACCAAAATACCCGTGGCTGCGCGTAGGAGAGCACCACCATGTTTGTTACACGTGGGGTGAAGGGCGCGCTGTGGTGTACTACGATGGAGTTGAGATAGGGAGAGATATGACGGAGGAAGGCAGAGAACTGATCACCCCTGGAACTCTGATACTGGGACAGTTTGTATCGTACAACGGGGTGGAAAATATTGAGAAGTTTCGGTATTTTGGAGGGGAAATGACGGGGGTGAACATATTCAGTGGAATGTTGACGGAGGGAGAGGTCGGTGAGATCTACAGAGGAGGGAGGTGTTTTGATATTATCTCCAGGTTTGGACGGGATAATATCTTTGTTAGCTGGCAGGATATCCTGCAGCTGGAGAGAGTGGGGAGTGTTAAAGAGGTTGAAGTTAAGTGTCCAGGTCGAGCTCGGAGGAGTAGGAATTATGGAGAATTGGCAACATTTGAAGAATTTTAACAAAACCAAGAATCTGGGAGATCTGAAGGATTTGAAATGGTCATGTAAGGAGAGAAGGACATTGGTAACGGGTTGAAAACTATGGCGAAAATTTGCTCTCATAGAAGATATAAGCAGGCGTTTCGACGCCCTTATGTTTGTCGGGCACAAGACCGATGTAATGGACACAGTCTCAACAAGACGGGTAGTTTGCAACCCTACACATGAAAATATCATACATTAGGTAGTTTCAATTTTATTGAAAAGTTAAATTTTATGTTATTCACATCAGCTAATTCCACTTTTTGAATGTTTTTGTAAGTGTTTCCTGTTCCTTACGTTTGATCATATTTCTATGATAATGGCTCTACGTAAGTTTTAGTTTCAACTTTTAAAATCACAGAATAATCTTTATGTATATTATGAACTTCAAAGTTCGTGACAATTCGCCCAACTAGAAACTTCACGGCCCATTAAGAAGGGGTCTGAAGGGTAATCTAATGAAAGTCAAGCCACCAGATGTAACTCTAACAACCCTCCCTGTACACAACATAATATACACATAATATGTTAACAAGGTCACGTGACGAATCTGCTCCAGATGGCACTACTGGGGGTTCCGAGTTATTCTAGAGTGTATCTCCTTCTAGAAGTGTGTTTCACATGGTGTGAAACACAACAGTGACTTTTCCTGGTGTGAAGTGTGACCTATCAATTAAACCATCCAACTTTTAGTTTATTAGATCAAAATAAATTTGTCAAAATTAGAATTAACAAGATTGGAACTGGCTAGCTTATTAAGTCCTATAAGAGTCGTATCGAGTGTCAAGGTAAATAACACACTAATATGCGTATCAGTTACCATATCAATTAAATGTGCTACCCTGACTAAGGTACAGTCAGATCCATAATCGTTCATAAAGTACTTATCGATAGAGTCCCCTAGAGTCATTACTCGACCGTTTTCCCGACATGATTGGCTTACATTTTGTCCGAAGTTCGTAGTGCTTTATGCTTTTATGTGTTTTCATGGAAATGCATAGTTTTTCTCTTGTAACCATTTGAGAGGTACTATAACGCGGTTTTGTAGGAACTTGAAATTTAATGTATAAAGATAGAGTACTACTTCATCACACTGCAGTTTCAACTACCAGAGTCACAGCTTAGCGGTTAGTAAAACGTGAAATCAACTAGTTTACAACTAGTGGGAAAAGTACATTCTGGAATTTTCCTTGATAAAAGGACGTGATAACGTATGTAGCTGATCGACAGTTGGAAGCACAGTGACTGCCTTGCCATGTTGTATTTATTTTGGAAATGTGATTTGGGAAATAGCTTTCGATTGGGAAATATCAATGGGAAGGATGATACAAGATTTAGACCAACCTGGGGAGTGTTTCGAGAAACATGTTCAGAGTTGCTTTCCACGTAGCCACTGTTTGAGTTATATTTCACGTAGTCGCCTTCTGTAAACAGACCCAGTCAGGTTCAATAAGCTATTAGAACCCATTACAACCTGACTAGTGTTAGAAAGACATTGAAGTTATCAACAGTTATCACAATGTATAAGCAGTTAGAAATTTGAATTAGCTGAGGACTGAAGGAAAAGCTTACTAAGTCCTTTTATCCGTCTACCAAAGTTAATATCCAAGCTGCAATCAATACTATATAAGTCAACCCGTCAAAGAGTTAGACAGAAGCTCTCGACCCACTCTTATGTAATACTAACCTATAACAGATTCGACGTGGTATAGCGGCTTGTCCGGTCTGTCTGCCAGCTCAATGATCATCATCTGCATTATGTCGATCTTCTTGGGCGGATTTGCTTTATTATACTCTTCCGACCAGAACTTGGCGTCCATCTGGAGCTGCACATCGTCGAAGTACGTCTGTCTGGGGGGTAAATTGAGGCTGGGGTCAACACTGAGCTTTAGGTAAAAATTTCTTTGTTAAAAGAGACAATTCAGGATATTTCAGTTTTTGCTAGATTCGAAAAGGACTCAGGAGTAAGTTAAGCTGTTCTGATACTTGTAAGCTGTATGGCAAAATTTATTTCGTCCGGCCAAAATACCCTGGTTTCAGTTGCCTAATGCAGAAATATTGGTTACTTGGTAAGAGTGCACACGTTTTAAAATGTACATGTTTCGATGGACATTTGGCCTGAAAATGTTGTATATATGCAGTACAGGAAATAGATAATGCTACATTCACAACACATACATAAACATTTTTCACAGTCTAGACACATAGAAGTATACATATTTTTTCCAATAAGTTCAAAGAAAAAGTGCATTGTTGTACAAAAAATATACAAGAAAAAACCGCCACAGTCTACGAATAATAATTAATGAATAACTTGTACATAAAGCATGCTGTATGGTGAATGATTGTGATATTCAAGACAATCACCGACCAGCATATTTGTGCATTTCATCAAGGTTTAATAACTGTAAGCTAAACTTGTTAATCTACCTAACTTTCTAAAATAAGTTCAGTACTTCTTGTCTGTGAAACCGCATAAAAGAAGCAATTTAAATTTTCAGCGGCATGCTTTTAAAACATGAATAGCAGCCAACATGCAAATCAACAAACCTATCCACTGGCTTTAAATACTTTTTGACCACTACATTAGCAAAAGGCAAGTGCCATTCCTGCTCTTTATCTTTGTGAGAAAAATCAGCTACACTGCTAAAATTTTAAAGTTATTTTAAGTTATCGTATAACAGCTGTATTCATATATTATGACAGCTGCATTCATAAGTTCTAGGCATAGGAAGGTAGTTTCCTCAAAATATTATGAGAAACTGTGGGTACACGTGCACATCTAAATGACCACTGACTACTAAATTATAGGAAAGTATAGCAACAAAGAAATGAGAAATAATATCAAGATTGTATGCAGCTGAATCACAGAACTAAGTATGCACTATGCAGGTTCGAACTTCGACACTTAAATAAAACTTGTAGTACCTATCAGAATCTTTAAAATACTTCTTTGCAACAACATTTGCAAACGGTAAGTGCCAATCTTCTTCTGGGCTCCGTACCGCAAACTTTGACAGTTTTTTTGCTCGAAAGCATTCTCTCATTGCACCATTAGCGAAAGGCTGAGGATAAAGGCTTGGAGTAAAATTCAATGAAATTTATTATGACCAAAACGTAAAATCTACATATTCACAAATAACCCTTACTGACCAATAACTGGATAGAAGTTCTGAAAACAAGTGAATAGTTGTTAATGATATCTTAATCTCATAAGACCCATTCAGAGCTAGTAGGCTCAACAGCTCAACAGGTAAACATATAATAAATCATGAATAAAAGCTTGCAGCCCGTTATTTGGAAGATGTATGATTTAATAATTATAAACGATGTATCTAGGAGTACTACAATGAATAGCTTAATTTTGAGCAACACACCATTATTTCTGATTAACCCAATTACCTTGTTGTCAATCTTGACCTCGACTTCGTCCGAAAAAAATTCCCTTTTAGTCATCTCATATCTCCACCTGATTGCCTTTTCCGTGGGAAACTGTTCTACAATGTATGCCCACTGATCTTCTTTCTGAGTCTGCCAAAAATTTATAAGATGCTAACAAATGTGAACTATGTAGCTAAATACATTGAAAATTAGGCAAGAAATAATTCAAATCTTCCTAATTGAAAATCTATTCTTTCGTACACACTGAGTTAAAAATCACTTGTGGGGGGTTGATAGACATAAATAGATACGAGTTTGTTGTTGCAGACGCTTTCAATAAACATGTGTTAATCATCGTCAGTTGATGGTATTTATGGATGCAAAATTTTGTTCAATCAAAAGAGTGGTTTACAGGCAATCAGTATTTGCATTTGAACTTTGGACCTTTTTTATTTAGATATCTTAAATAGAAATCAGAGGTTTCACACATTAGTGGGACTCAATCAAGAAAAGATGGAATGAATGAATTCAACATGCAGCGTAGTGCACAGCCAACACACAAAAACTTGCACAGAATGGTTAAGGTTTTATTCGTTGGTTCTATGGATAGTTGGATGAACTCCAAACTAAGTGCCTTTCTCACTCACCACAACATCAACCTAAGAATTTGTATAACAATGGGCAGCTGGATGTTAATATTTAGTCAACAATTTATCAAATTAAAACTGAGTTATTATTGTTGTCCAATGACTTGCTCAAGGCTTTAAACTTTGAAAAATTAACTGTTCTGGCACAAAATTATAGGTAATGATGTAAGATTTACAAAATGCAAACTAACATAGTCATGGACAGCAGCAGAACAAAGTTTCCACTTTTTTGATGTTGACAATGTTCTCTTTGCAGGTTTTCTCTCATAGCTTGGTTCATTGCTTGTATTCACTTGAGTTGTTGCCATTCTCAAACAGATAAATTGGACATATTCTGTATGAAACAAAGGATGAAAATTATTCAATAATTCTTAGGATGTGAAGTAGACAAAAAATTGAAATTTTCTTACAGCCACATTTGACAAAAATCAATATCCCAATTTGGGCTTCATATTATTCCAGAAGCAGACAATTGAATATCTTCGGCATAAAAGTATATGTTTTTGTCAGTGGTGTTACAACTGTCATTATGTTATATTAACAAACAGTTTACACAAATTCACAAAAATTTACTTTCTAAAATGATTTTAATTAAATTTTATTTACATGCCTACGTTTACTGACAATTAAGTGTGAAATAATGAAACGAACCAATCCCAGTAAGTTGGGGAAAAAGTCTTGTGATTTATGTCAAAAGGATAAATTGGCAATTGTACAAGAAATTCGATAAAACAATGTAGGTCTTCTCAACAGGAGATCAGAAATTGTCAGTAACTGTAGGTTTGTCAATGAATTTTAAAAATTATGAATTTATGAAATGAAATTATATGAAATCAAATCAAAATATAATGAATTATTATTATCAAAAAGAGGCATCATTTTGTCCTTAGATTACATATTCCTAAAATACAAGAGACATTTTTATATGAGAATAGAAAAATAGTTGGGAACAGCGGTGTAACGATGCCTCGGCCACCCTGGCTATGCACCCCTGCTGAAAAGGTCGATTTGAGGTCCCCTCGGAACATAAAGAATTGAAAGCAAACTAAAGAATTTTTCTTGAAAATTGGCGTGCAAAAATTTTCAAAGAAAAATCGAAGTGTCATACAACTTTGCAACCTAACTAAATTAAAATTTTTCTCAAATTTTTAGTTTGGTAATTGGTTCTTTATAGAAAAAAATTTCAAAGGAAAATCAAAGTGTCATACAACTTTGAAACCTA
>JH152716.1:143497-159753 GCA_000226015.1 Mnemiopsis leidyi | reverse complement strand
CCTTTGGAAACAGACTTTTCATAGCATCAAAATTTTTCTATTGCTGTCCTCTACCTGTGTGCAAAGTTTCAAGGTGCTTGACACTTCACAGTAGCATGTGGAAATTTTCAAAGTTAGTTAACATAAAAAAGAAATTTTTGGGACTTGGCAACTTTGGACGGGTGCCATTGAGTCAACTTTTATCAGTTTCGTGAATTTTACAGCTGCTTTACAAAGGTATAAATAAAATTCGTGCAAATTTTCAGCATGATTCAACTAGAAACGGCTGAGTTTTTATTCATGCAATGTAATTTTCCAAAAATTTCCAAATTCTCGGAAAAATTTTCTTTTTGCGGTTTTTAAAAATGCGTCATCTTAGAATCAAAAAATAAGTGGTGCAATTGATGCCCGTTAGGGTGCTTTAGGTTCCTGTACAGTCAGTTTGTCTAGCTTCCACAAACCCCTGTTTGCTACAATTCCCCCTTAAATGTCTAAAGAATTTCTCTGATTCAGACTACCTTGCATTATCGATCAATGTTATTTGAATCTTCACAAAAATAAACCTGCTTTCAGGTTTCAAAATATTTCGGGCTTGTAAAGGTCATTCGTTTAAAGCATTTAAACATGATTATTGTGATTGGTCTTTGATTCTTACAATGCTTGGTTTAAAATCTAAGTGCAATTTCTTTGCTTCTTTAAACGGGAGCTATCAACCATGGTCAATTTCAAGTCTTACAGAGACACAACCAATATTCCCTATAGAAAGTCGCCATTTCTCAGATAAAGTCTCTTCTCTCCAACTCGGCGAGCCCTCATTAAGACATGTGCATATTGTCAGCTCTCACAGTCCGTGGCGTCATCACACGATTGTCACGTGGCAGCGTGATTTTGTCACGTGACCTCAATCTCGGGGGTTTCCAGGAACTTAAGGGCTTGTTGGAGCACCGTTCGCGGGTAGAAGTTAATGTGCTTTTCTTTGGACTCTTTAAGTTGCTCCTGTAACGGGGAATATTTATCGTCACTTCTGTCTGTAAATCTTAAGAGCATTTTGGCAGATTATCAAAATGCACAGAAAATTGATGTAAAAAACGGTTCAAATCTGAAGGAAAAAAAAATTTGCAACGGGCAAATTTGTTCCAATCAATTTGAGCATTAAATATTTAACCAGACCTTTAAGTAGGATATGAGCATGACTTTGTTGACTTTTTGTTGGAGAATGGCAAGATTAGATGGACAACTGTGACAAGCTGAAATCAGACTCGGGAACAACAAGTTCATCGACCTGAGAAGAAAGCGTGATTTATGAACGAAATGTGTCGCAAAATCGGACAACTTTTGTTTCAGTCCATGATATTGAAGTTAGAAAATCGTTTATGCTGATTTAGACATCAGTGATAGGAGGATCTTGATACCTGACATCAGAGAAGTAAGAGAAGGGTAGAGAAGACAGTAGTTGTAGAATTGAGGGGGATGGTCCGTTCTGTAACAACGCCTGTGGGGTGTAAAGAGTTTACAATTAGTCCTTACGATGTTACATCATAAACTTGAATTTTAAATATGAAGTTCAGTATAAATATGTTGCTGTGCGCTGCTACTGTGTAGTGTCTTACTTTGTCTGACCATCATTCGAAGCGAATCTAGAGAATACAATTTTGGGAGGGTGCGCGCTGCTATACAATACTATGTCCTATGGGGTTGTGAAGTGTGAATAGTGTCAGGGTACGGCGTAAATCTGTAACTGAGTGGATAGCTCAAGTCACTCGTCGAATGGAATTTTTTTGTTTAAGTTGTAAAAATTCTTAGAAACAAGAAAGCCTAAGATTGGGAAGTAGAAACAAGAGTGTAAGTCAGCTGTTTAATTACCTGGTTAGCGGGGTTCTGGAAGACGACAAAACCGATAAGCTGGACACACAAGTCAAGGATTTCAGTGTAGTTGTGATGTGAAGCACAGGACAGAACAAAACTGCACACGTGACGTAATTCTAGCGACATTCCCTCACTGTCCATCACCGACTGTGGAGAAGAGGTTGTTTTGAGGAGTTTGTTATGGGGAGGAGGTTGTTATTGGAAGTTGTTATGGGGAAGAGTTGTTATGGGGAGGAGGTTGTTATGGGAAGAGGTTGTTATGGGGAGGAGTTGTTATGGGGAGGAAGTTGTTAAGGGGAGGAGGTTGTTAGAGGGGGGAGTGGAGGTTTTTATGGCGAGGAGGTTTTGAGGGGGGGGGGGAGGTGTTTATGGCGATGAGGTTGTTATGGGGAGGAGGTTGTTATGGGGAGGAGGTTGTTATGCGGAGGAGGTTGTTGTGGGGAGGAGGTTGTTATGGGGAGGAAGCTGTTACGGGGGGAGGTGTTATGGCGAGGAGGTTGTTATGGGGAGGAGGTTGTTATAGGGAGAAGTGGGAGCCCAGTAAAAATCCGACAAAACTCGAAAAAGAAAGTTCTAGACTGAACACTATAATTATTAGTAAGAACCTGTAAAGTGTGGAGGGAGAAGCGGGAGATATGAAGGAGCGTCTCAAAACATTGCTTCACAACACGACGAGTCATCTCGGAGAGAGGAGAAGGGGTGCGACGTGACCCCTCATACAACAACACACCGTACAATAATGTTACTATGTTGCACACCCTCGTGAACACCTGTTAATGTTTTGTTTGTCTTGGCTTGTAAATTTTACCTTTGAGGTGACCAACAATCGATACGATCTCTATAACGAGAATTAAGGGAGAGAGTTAATAAAGATTCTTTGCTTACCCAAAATCTGGCCTTACAGTTAAATTTTAGGCCATGTAGCCTGTACCAAAAGTTAAGCTAAATATATAATATTTAGTAAAGTTAAGCTAAACATGTAATATTTACCAGTGCGTCAACAAGTTGAGAAGGGTCGTTTTTGGTGGGGGAAATAGAAATAGGAGCGTTAGGCGTTGTCATGGAAACGCAGCAAGAGGAGAGAAGTTGAAGTGAACTCAGTAACACTGAACATTCCGTGTCGTCTGGAATGTTTCAACTTAAATATTAACAAATCTATACTTCAAGTCTGCAAAATATTAAAAAATATCTTTTTGAAGTTTAATTTGTTGTTTATATCACTTATTCATTTCGGCCAAGTCGCAAAATATTTTAAGCCTACCTTTAAGTTGATAATTGTAGGTGTCCGTGCATGTTATCTGGATCTTTTCTATAATTTCTTTCGACACAATGTAACTTATGATATCACTAGTCAAACCGTCGCCTGAAATTATGTAAAAATTAAAAATCACGGGTTTTTCATAAAAATCTCATCTGGAATAAAAATAATTGATTAGAAATTATTAAATTAAATTAAATGGATGATAACGAAGCTTGCGACACTACCAGGGCAATCAACAGAAGACCTACAAGGAGTGAGAGATCGGAGTAGAGTTGAAATGAGTTTCAGGAGATCGGAGTATACAACAGGGCTAGTCAGGCAGGTAGGAGAGTGGAGGCTATCCACCAAGTCCGGTAACCACCTCACACAGATTTGACTTCCTGAAGTGGGGTGAGACTTCAGGATGGATGTTATTCCCTCCGCAAAATCATGAAATTTTAAGTTATGAAATGTGAAAAAACTGTTGTCATTTGTATAAAAGTTGAAGGCTGCAGGTTAAAAATTTAGTATTAATCGTCTGATTCTAGTTTTACCTGTACTAGATAGGACCGAGCACTGTAGTAAAAGTTTGGATAAAGGAGCTAGGAAGTTTCGCTCAGAGACCATCTGACATAGCTGTTCAACAACACCTAAAAACATGTCAAGACTCAAGATAACACTTAAATTTTATTCGTAGTTATTATTTGCAATTATTCTGAACGTGAATTAGCAACAAATAAAAATATAATTTATCTCTCTTACTAATTGATTAACAACCAATAATCCATTACCTTTGTCGATAAGATGGTTGATGTCTGTTTTAGTGAGAACTGTTCGGCTCAAATCACCTAGTCCCTTTTCTTGTGTCTTTTCATTTTTCATAGCTTTGATACATTTAAAAAGTCTATTTTTGTTTGGGCAATCTTTAGGGGCTTCAAGGAGTTTTATCGCTGGTAATTCGGCAACTCTGTGAGAATAATTTTTAACGATAACGAATGCTTCGCAAGTAGGTCTTCAGACAATTCTAATGCTTTTTAAACATGCTGGAGGATTATTTGTATATTTGAAAAAATTAAATTAAGTATGGTCAATCGATTTACAATAGAGATGTAAATGATAGTTTATCTTGAAACATACTTATGGACAATCCTCGTTTTCACTTTCTTTGATCGTTTTCGCAGCATCTTCTGTCTGTTGATGACATCTTGTGCCATTGGACAGAGTTCGTCTGTGTAGTCCACAATGTACTGACCTTCAACTTCTGCCTGGTTAATGTTTTAATGTTAATGTTTTAATGTTAGTTGCTATGATAGAGAACGCTACTCCTGGGGAAGTGTCTCAAATTTCAATTTTGTACTTTGGTACAAAACATTTGCAAATTTTGTGCCCAGAATGTTCGTAATAATGAGCCTATACCGATGAATTACAGAATAACGGTATTGTATTTTAGAAGAATCATGTAAAATGCAAGTGTAATACGATATGTATGTACATTTATACTATCTGTAGTGCATAGCAAAGGGTTGGGATGGTAAGAAAAGGGTAGTGTTGTGTCCAATACACAACAAAATAAGAATCTACAAAATCCACAAGTAACGTCCGTACCTCATCTTGATTTGTCTTCTGATGGCGCTTAATCATGTGAGCCATCAGCACGGCTTCCGATACAATCTTTATATTACACTTGGAACACCACTTAGGAGGCTGATAGAGAGTGTGTGTAGGCAGGTACTCCGATGAGACATGCTGGCACAACATAGCAGCTTTCTGTTGCATTTCCTTCAGCTTGGATGTCTGTTGTCGATTCTAAAACGAAATTTTGACAGTAAGAAAGAGATTAGGTTTGGACGGTCACACAACATATTCAGTTAAGCGCCTAAATAAAGAGGCTAGACCGACATATAGACACGTCGATTTGGGTAAAAGAACTCAATATGTATTATATTGACAAGTTAAAATAGCCAGATAGAACTGACAGGACCTATTTTAAACTGGTAGCTAACCTTGCTTTTCGTTTTACAGTCCGTACTATTACTCCTATCTTTCTTTACCAGTTCAATAGTAAGTTCACGCTCTAGTGCCCGCTCTTTGGCTGCTTCCTTAGCTGCTATCTCCATTTCCAGTTTGTTTAAGTCGACCTAAAAATAGAATCTTATCAGTTGGAGTGCAGCCTAGCTAGAGAGCCGATGTACTAACTGATGACCTCATGCTAACCTAAATTCACTTTGTGTGCGTGTTATGGAGTGATGCGCGCGCGCTTCAAAAGCACGTGAGTAGCTGCCGAAAAATGATCTTTACCTGACAAAGAAGATTCGCGTCTTACGCAATCAACCGTGACATAATGAAAAACGCGACCGATCTTATACACAGTCCTACCGGCTAACATAACTTCAGAATATGTTAGCAATAAGCGATGAGTAACTGAACGGTACATCTTGTCAGGACGGATAGTATATCATAACAAAGTAGTGCTACGGACTAGATAATTAGAAAAACAAAAGCCAAGATATGTATCTAGGAGTGGCAGATTCAGGATTTGGAACTTTCAATTCTGTCAGCAGACTGGCAGAATTGAAAGTTCCAATCCTGAGGGAGGACAAATTTCGTCTATCATCACCCAGTTTCTAATCCTGAATGTAAATAGACATACCTTGGCCTGAGATTCCTTGATTTTGTCCTCAATGTGTGCTATTCTCGCCAGTCTGTCTGCTTCAATAGCTAGTTTCCTTTCTTGGACAGCATCTTCTTTTGCTTGGAGCTCTTCTGAACGTCTTTTACGCTCTTCCTATTATAAAAACATGAACCTAACAAAACATTGCTAACCATATAAAATAGTAATTTTATTCGGAACAGATTTAAAGCAACATGGACGTCAAAATTCTTGGGGAAGAGTCGGAAAATATTTTTATCACGTGACAGCGTTTATCAAAATAAATTGGTCTTACCTGGCTTTTTATTGGTCAATCGCTGTCACGTGATTGCAAACATTTTCGACTCCAACCCAAAAATTCTGAAGTCCATTAGATCCAACATTGAAACAAGTGGGATCTCAGCTTGATTTGACAATCAAAAATAACAATGAAAAACCAATACGGAACATCCAAATCATTAAATCATAACAAATCACGTCGAGAAATGCACGTCGACAAGCCTGATTTCTGTGACGTCACCGATCACGTGACATCATCTAACCGACCTGCTGTCTGACCTGTATCTCGGCCCTCTTTGCCTCTGCCATCTGCTCTTTCGACAAGAGTTCCATCTTTCTGTTTTGTGCCTCCAACGTGTTGATAAACGCTATCTCGTTCACTTTCTGGTCTTCTTCCTGGGCCTGAAAACATTGATGTGTCACTTGAACTAGCTAAGAATGCTATTTTGGAGTCTGATACCAAGACTGAGAAAATCAATAGCGTACAAAATGTACAGTTGTGTCTGTAATACGGTCATTTCGAGACACTAATGCACGGATATTATATGGTGACCGCAGCCGTGGAGATGTAATTGATTGGTTCTTAGTTGTCGGTCAGCTGACCGACAACTAAGAACCAATCAATTTCACCTTGATTTACCTTGTTAACTAATTAACATGCTAGGCCTGAGAAATTCGTCAATCATGACGTTTTACCGACAACTAAGAACCTCTGTAATGTGAGAACCTCCAAAATGCTTAGCAACAGCAAACAGATAGTCAATCTTGCTGGAGTAATCCGCGTATTCGGAGCAGATCTTGAATAACTCTTCATGAGCAGTCTTCTTTCTTTTGGAAGGAGTCAAGACCTTATTAAAAAACGTAGTTTGACCAATTGCAAAAAAGTTCACCTTCACAACTAAGCCAGTCCCAGCTAAGACACCTGAATATACGTCCTCGATACGTTAGTAGTGCATTGGAACTTGAAAAGTAAGTTCACCTTCACCTAGAAAATTCACCTTCACCTAGAAAATTTACATATCCAGCCACCAGATACAATGAAAAGCAAGTTAGTTATTACAAAACGGACAGTTTTTTCTCGATCCATTTTAGCTTCTTGCCTCTGTCATAGTACAATAGCACTGAGAAGTGAGACGGACAAAGTGTCCATTCAACACTTGTGGTTCAGACCTGAAAACTTTTAATGCCTCAACAGATAGGTTTATTCAAATATTTCGACTCATCCCCTTAATAACATAGAAATTTGTTTATGTTGGAAGTCAAGGAAACAGATGTATAAAAAATCAAATTTAAAAAATTAAATCGTTTACATTGACACTTCATCAACATTACCTTTCTCTTCACTTCTGCAATCTTCTTGTCTCGGAGCTGTTCTGCACGTGCTAACTTTTCTGCGTGTGATATTGCACGTGCAACTCGTTCTTTCTCTTGCTGCTCTTGCAAATCTTTAATCTGAAATTATTAAATTGTTATTCAGGAGTTCACATATGAGTTTAGTTTTAGGATTTATTTCTGCGTATTTTCTATTGACCCTTATATATTTATAACTAGAAAATAAGCAATTAAGATTATTTAAAAGTTCCGTAAGTAATTCGAGCGAATCTAATTTGCTTCACCTAATTTGTTTCACCTTGGAGCGAATCTAATTTGTTTCACCTTGGAGCAAATCATAATTTATATATTATATTTGAAGTGAAATCACTGTACTGTTTATCAAGTATCAACATTTTATTTATTTAATCAATACAATTTTGGAATACTCGTGCTTTAATTATACGCACTTTTCGGATTTCCTCGTAATTTTGAGTTGTTCCCATATATATATATCCGCCTTGCTAGTAACTTGCAAACAAACAGTATCATACACGAAATCACGAAGTACTATGGACTTAAAGCTTAATGCTGGTAACATAGTTGGAATTCCTGAATAGTAACCTCAGCAGTTGGCTAGGAATGTCCTTGACATAAAATAATGAATATGCTGAGAATGTAGGCTGCAGCGTGTCAAACAGCTTTACACTATATTGTTACTAGACACAAAATGGACAATATGAACTAGGATAATGTACGATCATAACACCATTATACCGATTATACCAACCAGCAACTAAACGTACATATCGCATCTTTGAAATCAATGAAATTGAAAAATGATGAGGTATGTAATATTTCCAACTTATTAAAACTCCCGTCTAAGCTCTACATCCTGTTGACAGCATACTTCAAATGGAACAACTTTACATTTGAAGCTTTTCTGGCAAAAAACCAACATTAATGCAGCACGATATCGAAAACAACAATTTAGCTTTATTTTACGCTTTATTTCCCACCCAATTAAACCCACGAATTTTGTTGGTTGCCCGTCTGATATACCGTGGTCCGGGTGCAGTGCTAGAGCAAGTAGAGTAGTACCTCAATAAACACAAATTGTCACGACCCTGTCCGGACAAATTAATTGGTAGGCTACATTTAATTGGAACATGTACACTGTAGAAATGGTATGTAGTTGGCCAAAGTTGGACTACCTCTGAAATTTAGGTACATATTTTGGACACTAAACTGTAAAATAATTGACCTGTTCCTCCTTAATCTTGATCTTCTTCAGTTTGTTTGCTTTCTCCTCTTGTATCTTGTCACGCTGCACTTGTGCTTTAGCCTGAATTGTTTTTACGTCACTTATCATCATGTTCAGGAGATTATATCAGTAAAGTAAGTATGAGATCATGTCAATGAACTACAAAATTTAGGATTTAAATGGAAAAAATTTTCACATGTACAGTTGAACTCAATTTAAAGAATGAACAAGATTTCGCGTACAAAATTTTAAGTTTTTTTGCAGCACATCAGCAAAATTAACGAACCAGTCGCTCAGTATAGTTCTTGAGGACAGCATCAGTGTTGTTGCGCTTTCTGCTGGGAGAGCTAAGTCGCTGGTGTAGTTGGGGGGGCCTTGCCGGGGGAGCGGCCCCCGCCTGACGAGCGACTACTCGGAGAACGACCAGGAGAGCGACCAGGGGAGAGACACACTTTCTCATCTTCGTCCTGATTTAATGAGTTTTATCATTTGTTGTTTGAAATAAAAATATTACAGATTATTGATAGAGAAATTTGTGGTATTTCTAAAGTGATTTACAGTAAAACTCCGGACTTTGTTCCGAACTTTGTTAGCCGGAATGAGTTGGTTCGATGTTATGTGTGCCGGAGTTTTGCAGGTCCGGTAGTTAGAGTTCAGGAAAACGGAAATGTGTTATTTTGCACATGAAAATAAGCTACGAAATGCTTAAATTGTGACGCAGTAGCATTTTAACAGCCAGTGTCAGTCACGGTGTGGTGATGGGCGACACATAGTAGACTTTGGTCCGGAGTTGCATGGTCCGTAGTTGCATGGTCCGGAGATCGGAGTTTCAATTATAATGCAAGTAAAACATGAACTAAACCACCGTTGTTTATTACATGCTATATTCAAGGGTGCATCAACGTCCTAAACTAAGGCAATATTAACAGTTGCAGTAATTATTTCAGCCTGCTTAAATACCATTAACGTTTATCCCTTCTCCGCTCCACTATCACTACGAAAATAACTCAAGTAACCGGAGCTAGCAGAATATTCACATTTACTTCACAGTTCACACTGCTCTGTTCAGTGCTGACTTTTAACACACTAACACTAACTCACTTACTCGGGGTGTACAACTTGTCAGACTCTCTACACTGCATGATAAAAGCATTGTAATATGCACACAGTCTCTCTGTGTGTACAATGTACACTCACTCTATTTAGTAGGACTACAAATGTATGTACAGTGTAGTGTACACTCAATCTATTTAGTAGGTCTACAAATGTATGTACAGTGTACTGTAAATGCATGATCTGAATTCTGAATTCAGGGTATGGCAATATTCTAAACCACCGCACAGGAGTAAAATCTCTCATGGATGACTAAGGAATACATATATTAACATTCACTACCCAGTGATAATATTCACGGAAAACCATGTCTGTACCAGGCCATGTAACCATGAATCTAAATTACGCTTTATTTACTGTGCGGGTATCGAACAAAATCAACAAATTGTACTCATAAGTCATACAAATCACACTTATACAAATCGCACTCATACAAATCGCACTTATACAAACCGTGCTTATAGTACAACTATTCTACTTACCAATGTATCTGTGCTGATTGAACTCTGTTCGCTGATCTGTCTCTTTCTCTTGGATATCATTACTCGATAAATGTTACAGTTTTCCTCGTCCTTGAGGGTAGCAAAGAGAGGGTAATCTTTAATTAATCGACAAATTAAAATACTTATCTTATTAGTGCAAATTTTTCAACATCAAGTTGTAACGATTCGGTTATACAAAAATTTTTCAGCAGCGATTTATTATTAATAAGGGAAATTTTGACTTTTAAATTATCGAAATATTCTTAACAAACCTCAAGTTTGGGATACATTGACGAAGCAGGGACGGCAAATATTTCCACGTGGTCCTCGAATGCTTGTTCTGAAACATCAGTTTGTATTGACTTGCTTTCAGATGGAGCCTTGGAGCCTTCAGCATCTGTGTCATCTGTCGATTCTGCAACTCGAACACCAGAAGAAGAATCTGTTTCTGATAAGATTAGTGATGAATCTGGTTTTTGATCAACTGAAAGAGAGCTATCTTTGACGGCTTTTGGAGTATTTTCAATAGAAGAAGTTATACTGCTCACTACTTTGGAGGTTGAATCAGCCGATTTTGTAATATCATTTGTATCAAACTCATTTGTCTTAATACCAGTTGAACTAGACTTTTCTAATGTTTCTGAGCTCTTTGAGATGTTTTTCTGGCTATCCTTATTGCTAGGCAATTTCAAATTGTCGGCCAGCTTAGTGGTACTTTCCAGAGACTTGGCCTTTACCAGTCGTTTATTTGATGATGGTTTACCAGAAGAACTACCTCCTCTTGTGGCAACTGTCAGTGGTCTGGATGTCCTGGTTGAGGATTTAGAGGGGTTAGACGGCTTTGAGTTGACTTTAGCAGCCACATTTTTGGTTGAAGGTGTAGTTGCTGGCTTAGGCTTGATGCCTCTGGAAGCTTTAGGCTTTTCAGGACCATCAGCAGATTTTATCTTTGAACCTGAGTCGTTGGATTTAAGCCTAGATGTGGAGGAGTTAACACTTGATTTTAGGGACAATTTAGGAGATGTAGCCGAGGTCTTGCCTGCATCATTTGAACGAGGCTGATTTATAATACTACTTTCTTGATTTTTGCAGCTGGTTGGGATTGTTTTTACACGACTTTTCCCAGAAGAGACACTCCATCCATCTTCAGTTACATGAGACTCTTTGGATTTGATAATTCTGTTGGTTTGTAATCCTCTCTGATTGGGCAAAGACTTAGATTTTGACAAACTCGCTGCTGGTTGATTGGAATTTCTGGAATTTGGACCATATTTTGATGTAGAGCCAGCTTGTCTGTGATTGAGGTATCTGCTAGGAGTAGACTGATACTTTGATGAATATGGGTTTTTGTATACTGGTGGTGGGACAGGGCTCTCCGATTTTCCTGTTCTCACCAAATCTGCCCAGGAGGTGGATCGGGCAAGAGGGTTGGGAGGCAAAGACATTGATGACTGTACAGATCCAGAGGACATAGTTGAAAGGCCAGATTCAGAGAGAACATCAACTTCCTTCCCTTCAATATCAACTACCTCAGAGCTACAGGAAAGCTTTAATCCTCTGTCAGCTGGCTTTTTTTCTTCATTTGATACATTATTAGATGCTTTTCTTGAGTGATTTGGCCTTACTGTAGAATTCTGCTTTTCCTTCTTCGTTGCTTGAACATCTGATTTGCAAACAAAATCAACATTCTTGGAGTTCTCATTATTTTCAACATCATTGCTCTGCTTTTTTATCTCAGCAGATTTATTGCCAGTGTTCTGTGCAATATGTACAGAATCTGCTTCAATGTCTAATTCTGCTTTCTTGTCTGGTTTATCAGTTGCTGGTTCAGAAATCTTTTCTTCTACTGTAATATTGCTATTGTCTGAAGACGAATTCTGCATCTCCACAATTGTAGATTTTTGTTCAAACACAAGATCTAGGGGAGTACATTCCTGACCCATTGCGTCAATTTCATCTGATGGGGCTTTTTCCTTATTAGTTAAACTGTCTTCTTTATGGTCATCCGCATAAACATTGACACTTTTAGAGCATGCAGAAATCTCCTTAGACTCATCCTTTGGGTCAATACCCTTCAGCTCTGTCCCTTTTACAATTTTACAATCCACTGGAGGGATTTCAATCATTTCTTTAGGGGAGTTCTCAATTTTCTCATCACTATCATTATGATCATCTGTTTCTTTTTCAGAACTGCTTTCTTTCATCAACATGGAGGATGCATTAGATTCCTCTATCACATTTGACAGGGCATTTGAGGTAGGTAAATTATTTTCTTCAGTCTGGTTTATTTTTTCCTCATCTGCCTCAGTGCTGAAAACTGACTGTCTACCAGGCTGTTCTGGACTAACAGATAAACTATGGTCTGACCCATCAGAATTGACATGAACAAAGTTATCTGAAGAGGAGTCAACAACTGTCCAATCATTTTTGCCATCCGTCACTTCCTCTCGACTAGCACTGGGCTCATCATCAACGCTACTCCTGTCATTAATGGCTTCGGAAATCTCATGATGTACAGCTACAGAGTCATGGCTGTCAGTGTGCTTAAGATCACAAACATTGCTTACACCATAAATTTCATGTTCTGAATTGGTGCTCCTTTTACCATCTGAACAGATCTCGTTGTTATTTATCTTAACTGCAGATTCAATTGAAGATTCAGGTTGTGTTTCCACAGAATTGCTGGTAATATTAGCAGTAGTTGAAAGTTCTATTTCTTGTTGTTCTGTTGGTGGAATTCGGCTATTTTTTGTGACACTAGCATTTTCAACAGATTTTCCATCTGCGCTTTCAATTTGTGCTGGGGTTATATCCAAAGAGTTAAGATTATTGATACTTGATGCAGGGATCTTTTTTGTTGAGTGAATGTCAGAGGTTCGCTGTTTATAATTATCATGCTTGCTTCCACTTCTCCTATGCTTGGAATAGCTTTTCTTGTTATGAGCATTGCTGCCATTGTTGTTGTTATTGTAGTCTGTAAAACCGAAGTGTTGGTATTGCTGAGGTGCTGGAGGAGGTTGCCCATTAAAATCTGGAGAAAATCCGGCAAACGGCTGGTTGAATGACATGTAGTTTACAACGTTGGGGTCAATCATAGGGAAGGTACCAGGCATTGAATACCCGGAGTATGTCTGAAAATAAATGGGATTCATTAATTACAGGATACATCTAAGAGAGTTGTATATGGTCATCTAAAGTGTGGCTTTTAGGTATGATTATATCATGGAATGATGCAAAATTGCATTAACAATGCATTATTGCATTTAAGACTTTTTACCTGCTGCTTAATGCTTGTTTAATAACTTAAAGTTAATAATTCAAACAAAACAAAAATTTAAATAGCATAAATAAGCTTAAAGCATTTTAGATAAGCAACATGAATTATTGTTTTCAATATTAGGTACCTGGTTAACTTGAGGTAGACATGGATAGTAATAAAGTTGCTCTCCATTGGGTTGGAATGGTAAGCTAGGTTGTTTTATGGCTGAAACAGGAACTTCCCAGGCAACAGAACTTGGCCTGAAATATTCAACAATTTTACAAACACTCAGGTTGGGTGAACAGTATAAGACATTTTAATGTATAAGTTGCACCAACTAGTCAAATGCAATGAATTGAAGGGGTCAAAGTTATCTTATGTTCACACAATTATTAAAGAGTACAACACCTTTCCTCTGACGTTTCATAAGATGCCTGCACCTCTATGTATTGAATCAATCCTTCAAACTCTTTAATACGGTTGTGAAGGACCATTATAGCTTCCTGGAAAATTAAGACAGTGAAAAAATATATACTAAATTATGAGGAAAACTGTGATCAAATGCATATAGTGATTAGATTAGTGATTGGCAGACTGTACATCCAGATTTCTCACAATTACTTTTCCTATGAACTGAAAAAATAAGAACAGAGTGTACGTGTATAAATGATCTAAGCTAATGCCACTAACCAGAGCTGTATTTTAGGACTTGCTAAATTAAACATAGTTAGAAAGAAATTTCCTCCAATTTGTGGACCTTGAATTTTGAAGGTATCACTAATCTCAAAATTCTTCATTTAAATCAGAAAGGGTCATACCTTGCATTCTTCTATATCACCATCTTGCTCACACATCGAATATATGTACCCAACAGCCCTGAAATTATATAATTTGAGAAACTTTTTTCAATTCCATCATGAGTTCATCAGAATTGTTCTAACATCCCGATTTCTGTTGAAGGATTCTAAATACAAAATTCAGTATAGGATTGTTTTCTCAATTTACTTATTTTGGTTCGAGATGTCTTGTTTTGTATACAAAGATAACAACTTAAATGTTATGAACCTTTTTAGGTTATCAAATAGGAACCTCCAGTTACGAGATTTAGCATCACTTGAAGCACCTTGTGAGGAACGTTTCTGCTTGATGTTTGATTCTGTATCATTTCCATTCATTCCTTGTAACTAATTAAAAATTATAAGGTGGTATGGGTGTATCTTGTTATTTCATTCTAAGATATTGGCAGGCATTTTGCTGTGCTTCAGACCAGTATATACAAACACAAACAAAAAAATAGTTATCATCAGAATATTAAAACTTGTTAGTAAATTTTATGGTTTCAAAGTATTTTACAAACCAGCTTTATGCAACAATGAACACAGTAGCTAATTACCAAGACTTGTGAGGGATAGATCAATGATGGATTTAAAAAGGAAGCAAAGAAACAGCTGCAGCAAGATTTAGATTACATGATGAAAACGGCACGTACATACAGAACAAACAAAATTTTAGGGACCTGAAACTGAAATGCAATTTTAACATGGAGCAACCACAGAACAAGAAATTTGCTAGAATGCAGACCTACAATAATCCAAGTCAAGGAGGAAATGGTGAAAGTTTAAATGAGTTTTTTCATCTTTCTGTATTGATACTTTCCTTGGATTTAACTAAAACGATACCTTATGTGGACTGTGGGTACCTACTGTGGGTACCTACTGTGGAAACAAGCAGGAGTTTCGAAACTGGTAAGCTTACAGGAGAAATTATGAGGGATGGAGCAAGAAATATTATTTTCTAAGAGTATGTAATTTGGAGAATTCTTGGTCTGTTCAACAGAATCATTCCAGTTCTTGCAGTGTCTTAGTACTTTGTTGCAGGGGTTTCTAGAAAAACTCTTAGTCGTTTAAAAACAGACCCTTCTCCTTTAACCCCCAATCCCAGTTCAGATTTCTTTTCGTGACTGATTTGACCGAAAGAGATCATATGGGTCAAAACCCTTCAGACAGGGTTTAAAGAACGTCCTCAAAATCGAACACAATAATAATTGTCACAAAACAGCCTGTCTATTACTAAGCAAATCCTAGCCCTGCTGCCCCAAAGCACAATGTGAGATAAAATTATTCAGCAATTTAGCCTGAGTAAGGTCAATAATTATTTGATAGATTTTAAACAGATCTGAGTTGATATTTGATTTGAAAATTTTATCCAAAAAGTGTATTTGGCGAAATGGAACAATAAAAATATAGGCATTTCATATAGGTAATAGGTGCAACAAAGGTTATATCAAATTTTGTTCTATTTTATTTGTGGACACATCTTTCTGATGGGACACTGAGCAAAAATCAGATTGATTACATAATGGTGAGGAGGAAATGGCATAACTCAATTAAAGACACTGTTGTCTCGAATTCATTCAACTCTGTTGGGTATGATCACCCTGTTGTGATGAGTGCAGTTTAACTGAGCTTCAGGAAATGCCAGGCTGCACCAAGGATAGTCAGATACAACTACAACCCTCTCAAACAGAGTGAAGAATTGCAAGAAAAGTATTCTGTTGAAGTTAGGAACAGGTTTTCTCTGCTCCTCAACCAAGAACCCGAGGAACAGCACAACCCAACTGCAGCGTATGGAAAGTTCATGGATGCAGTCCATGAAACAAACAAAAAACTACTTGAGCACATCCCACAAAGACAAAGATACGACCCTTCTAAGGATGTCAGGGTAGCAGAAAGAAGGATGAATCTGTTTAAAGCTAAAGAGGACTACCACTCTGACCCATCTGAGGAAACCAGAGACCTTGTCAGAGATTGTAA
>JH152716.1:133126-143486 GCA_000226015.1 Mnemiopsis leidyi | reverse complement strand
GAAGGATGAATCTGTTTAAAGCTAAAGAGGACTACCACTCTGACCCATCTGAGGAAACCAGAGACCTTGTCAGAGATTGTAAGGAGGCTCTTGAAAGTGCTTATGCAGTCGTAGCTAAAGAATTCCTGTCTAGCAAGATTAGGCAAGCTGAAATTGCTGCAGACAGATGTAAAAATAAGGAAAGCTGGGCTCTCATTAATGACATCACTGGACAGAAGAGAAAGTCTAGTAGTCTGATAGATGGAGGTAGTGCTGAAGGGAGGCTAAAGAACTGGCAAGAACACTTCAAAAAACGTCTTGGACAACCACCAGTAGTTCCAGATGAGAAGATGGAAGTGCCCACCGTTCACCCTCCAAAGGACATTCGGATAGACCACTCCAGCACAGAAGAACTGCTTGAGGCACCGAAAACCATTAAGGAGGGAAAGAACTTTGGAGAAGACAGCATTGCCCCTGAAATCCTCAAAAGAGTGGGTCTTGATGACTTAATTCTACGGATCTGCAATCGTGCATTGGATGATGAAAGTGTCCCAGACCAGTGGTGGCAGCTAAACATCGTTCCTGTGCCCAACAAGGGGAATCTGACCAAAGTCGACAACTACAGAGGAATTGCGCTGACATCAATTGTCAGCAAAACACTCAATCGCATGATCCTCAACAGAATCAGATCAGCAATGGAGAATGTACTAAGGATCAACCAGAATGTTTCTGGGAAAGATGTAGTACCACCAGCCACATACTGTGTCTTCGGAGGATTCTGGAAGGGGCTAAGATAAGAACCTGAGCCCTCTCTTGCTTTTTATAAACTTTAAAAAGCCTTTGATAGTGTCCACCAAGGTGTACTTATGAAAATACTCTTGGCATATGGAATACCTCAGAATATCGTCAAGCTCATAGAAGCCATGTATAAAGACAACTTGGCTAGAGTTATCACAGAGAATGGTCTAACAGAAGCCTTCTATATCCTGGCAGGTGTAATGTAGGAAGACACTTTTACCTCTTTGTCATTGCCATTGATTATGTGATGACCACTGCTCTCGTGGGTAAAGATCTGGGGTTCACTGTACATCCTAGAAGGAGTAACATCCAGCCGTCAAGGTAACAGACGTTGACTTTGCAGATGATCTAGCTCTAACCACTGACACTGCTGCTGAAGCACAAGACCTGCTTCACAGTGTCGAGCTTGCCGCAAATTCAATTGGGCTGCACCTGAATGAGGGTAAAACCGAATACATAAGGGTTAATCTCTCAGATGACGACAGCACCATCATCAAAGCAGTAAGTGGAGAGGAGTTGGAGAAAGTCGACGATTTTGTGTACCTAGGAAGTCGGATCATGAGGACTGAGAGGGATTTCGAAGTCAGAAAGGGGAAAGCATGGGGAGCATGCCACCAGCTCATAGACATCTGGAAGTCAGGGATGCGTGGAGACATGAAGATCCGCCTTTTCAGAGCGGCTGTAGAGTCTGTTCTCTTGTACGGTTCAGAGACCTGGACAATTGGCCATTTCCTTGGAAAAGTGCATCAATGGTTGCTACAGCAGAATGCTTAGAATGGCTATTAACATCAGCTGGAAAGAAAGGATTAGGAATGTTGATGTGTTCAGAAACATCCTAATGCCATCTGTGATTGAATTGAATTGAATTGAACATTAAGATTCGTGACACAGTACAGCATATAATAATTAATAATTTAAAATATATGGAAAGAGGCATTTAGTTAATGTGTCACAGGATGCTTCCTGGAAGAATCCAGTTCTTTTGTCGGGGCACCCTATCTCTAAGGCCAAAAAATATAGTAATCATATCAACAAAACAACAGTAAGTAACAACAATCAAATAATATGCTATAGTATAGTAATAATATTGATTATGCAAAAGCCCCTACTTCAGATATATGTATCATATCAATTATATATCATATAACAACCCTTCAATTCCACGTGGTTACTGTTATATCACAATACAAAGTACAGTCAACTTCAATAGTCCCAAAAATGACAATAATTTAAATTTAAATACTTCCTATAAAACCCAAAGTTGATAAAAGCAAACAAGCACAAGAAAATGGCGGGCCATATTGCCAGACATGAAGACCTTCTGGCAAACAAGCTTCTATTCTGGGAACCGCAGCATGGACACAGAGGACGAGGCAGACCACACCTCAACTACATTAACATGCTGAAGAGGGATACCAGCCTGTCTAGTACTGATGAGATCCGGAAGATGATGCTTGATCGAGATGTGTGGAGGGGTGTTGTAGCTGCTCGGACTAAGAAACCAACTTAAGTCAGTAACTATTTGTTCTAATTTATCTGTAAAGGCAGATGAATAGTTAAGAGTACGGTAGTTGAATATTTTACATAACTGATACAGTCAATTGTTCAGATTACTGAACAGTTGGCTGGATGAGTCGACGGTTTTTCTTAATTACAACTGAACCACCAAATAGTAATAAGTACATTACTCAGACTCACATCCTTAGCTTAACTTATTACAGTGACTTAACGTGGAATCTCCCGTCCATGCTACCAGCCATGCTAACGAATGTGTAAATCTACTTAAAATATATACACTGTGTTTCACCAGTAGTGTTAGTGTCCCAGCATAAAGGGCATACGAAAGCTTAAAAGCGTGTATGTCCTTTCGCCGACTGATCCAATAATGTCACTATCAGGTGTTTAGTGTGCATGGTAACAAATTAAAGCTCATTTTTAAACTCATGTAGGCCGCAATGGCGATGGCTGGAAGCATAATCGTTGATAGCATCACAATTGATAACTTAACTATTATTACTATTATCCATAATTTGAATTGAATTTGAACTTGATGTGACTTAACAGAGTTAGAATATATTTAATAGATTGATTGTGGCGATAACTAAAAAAGTTGTGTTCTCTAAATTTTGTGTTTCTCTACATACAAAGGGCACAACGTGGTGTGTAGTATAGGGTTTTCTTCGTTATTTCGATAAGAAGTAGGACTGCTAATGTGGTTGTGTATAACATCTTATATCCATTGCGTATTCCTTGTTATAAGATGTTATACGCAACCACATTAGCAGTCCTACTTCTTATCAAAAAAGGACACAACATATCATAAGGCTGGCAATGGCCATCCAGTATACTGTCAAAAACATAGCTTGATATCAAATGAAATACAAAATGACTGGGATACCAGTAACACCCATAATTAGACACCAGGGTGCCTCGAACTCTTGCCCCAAATCCCAGTGGGTTAGAGCAAACTGCAAAGTATCTGAAGAGCTGAGTATAATATAATATCCATGAGTTTAAAAGAAAATAATTTTGAGTAGTTTTACTCGAAATCAAGAGTGATACAAATATCTAAACTCATGGACCAAGTTTTTACGAGGATTAGATTGATCTGGACCAAATGCTAATGTTAACTGTTAAGTAAGATTTATTATGAATTATTGATGATGCATTGTATCTTTTTAAAGAGTTAAGACCGCTCTTTTACACAATACACATCAGCGAAGCTGCCGGTCACCGTTATTGCTGTTTTCAATAAATTTCATGAATGATTATTCTGTCGAGGTTATACCTAAGATTTTGCGTTATAGTACAGCTTGTAGATCGGGTGGTTACGTAGATATTTGCTAAATTTTTTAACCCTTTTGCGCGTGTCCAATAGTACTGCCAAAATCGACTAACAACTAACTGAGGTGAGAAATAGAGCCCTTTTCTTACCGGGCGCTGCGTGGCTTTGCTACACGTTGCATAGCCCTGCTGCCGCGAAGCGGCAGCCTCCGGCGCGCGCGAATTTTTTTGAAAAGGGTCACAACGTGAGACAAGCGTGGCTCTCTCTACGTTTCCCTCCGAAACAAAGACTGAGGTCCCCAGGCAACCCTTTTCCAGCCACTGCACATTCGGTGGCGCGCGCGACGCGCGCAAAAGGGCTCTGTGCTCTGGTTAGAGCAGAATATTATGTATTTACCGCTCAACGGGCGATGCGCGTTTAGAAATGCGTGACAGAAATGCGTGACAGAAAATGCGTGACAGCGCGTGATGGCCGCGACAGTAGGTTATCAACTTACAATTTACCGCGAGCGAGTCGGGTAACATGACCTCGACATGACAATTTGATTGTTAATCATATCTGGCGATCATGCAGTTGCATTGCAAGTTGTGAATGTGATGACTAAACTGGTTGTACTGTATTTGTTTTAGTATTTTACCTAACCAGGTGCTTATGCCACACGCGGCGTTGTCGCGGTGATACCCGACTCACGCAGAACGGTAGACGGATATCATCTCGTCAAACGCGGCGCGACTGCTACGCATCTAAAATAAGTAAATAGGATAACTAAATAGAATAAATAAATAATACTTGTTTTGTAATTGACGAGACCAGATTATATTTGTCTGACTT
This sequence comes from Mnemiopsis leidyi, assembly GCA_000226015.1. Taxonomy (NCBI): domain Eukaryota; kingdom Metazoa; phylum Ctenophora; class Tentaculata; order Lobata; family Bolinopsidae; genus Mnemiopsis; species Mnemiopsis leidyi. The sequence goes on along the minus strand of JH152716.1, from coordinate 139,093 downwards.
CGTCCGACCCTCATTCGAAGCGAATAGAGGGAATAAAATGACAGGAGGGTGCGCGCTGCCGTACAAGATTATATCTGCTACAGTTGTTTTGTAGAACGCGCACCCTCGGCCCGCACAATTTCAAATGAGGGTCGGACAAAGTCAAGCGATATTTGTCCGACCCTCATGTCCTAGGAAAGTGCGCGCTGCCGCGCCGTATACAAGGCTATATTTGTGATTTGTACTTAATATGCCTATTAATATTATACATTATCACAATCGACTTGTCCTAGTCCTACCTATACCCTCAAAATGACACGGACGCGAGGGTGCGCGCTGCTGTACAACTATACTACAAACAATTGACAATTAGTTTTATACTTTTCACTCGGCATAAATATAAACTTTTTATCTTCTAAGTTTAACGTGTTACTGTTCTTGTTTCATTTTTACCAACCACCAACGTCTATGGCTATATTAATATGGATATTTGCTTTAAATATTTGCTTTAATTGTCGCGGTTACAGTACACAGTGTCATTGGTCACACCTGACTCTCGCATTAACGAGAACATATCCTGTATCCGTCTATGGTCTACTGTTCTGATTCTAAAGAAACGATCTCGTTCAGCTTTGAGCTGCGAGAGTCGGGTATCACCGCGACAACTCTTGCAGCACCGTGAAGTTAGACCATACACAATGATAGACCGAGACTGATTTTGTTGTTTATCTCTTAAAATATTTGCATTTGGCGATATTAAACTTAAAAATTCATGCTCATTGCTGTTTGTAGTCTTTGAAACAAGGAAAGTCACCAATAATACTTCTCAATGGCAAAGAGGAAAACGTTCAGTTCTAGCTTTACTTTTAGACTAGTCTCATCTGGTTGGCCCAGAGCAAATCCTTCTCCAAATCACAGTAGCAATCCGATTCATCAATGATGCAAGTGTCCTCAGGTCTGTACAGCACATCCTGTCTAGTCTCGTAGGAAATTCCCGAGCACCAACACGCACACTCCGGGGGCCTGGGCCTCCACTCCATAAACAACGGCCTCGCCTCTGTCACATCTGTGGTCCAGGGTGGACTAGGTGATAGTGTGTCTTCGGAGTCAGTCCTCATTGGTGTCTTGGTCGTAGACATGGAGTCGGCATTGTAGTTGTACTCTTTCACCAACTCAAACTTTGCTTTGATGAGATGGGTTTGAATTTGTTGGTGAGACGGATCGGTTGGGTTCTGCGCAGAAAACTGGTGCAACTGTAAAGGATCGATCTGGCAATAACATAGACGGTAGTTAAGACAGACGTAAGTGTGTAGAAGCTGGAACGTGTAGCCTTGGTATTTGCAGGTGTCCGGGGGTGAACCAGAAAAGCTGATGGTGAAGTAAGGTAGAAAAATCAAGGAAGCTGCCTGCAGAAGCAGCGCTGCTGACATAACTGTCACCTAAAACGCTCGAATCATTAATAGGTAAACGAAAATTTAATCGGTAATGTTTAAACGATTAACGGTAAATACTTATCTGTATCATAACATTAACAAGAATGATAATTATTTGGCTTTAAAGGAACTGAATGGCGGACTGTATGAGTTTCCGTGACACTTCAGCTTGACAACTCGCTGCCACACTACATACTAGAACTGGCACTACTACTACATACTAGAACTGGCACTACTACTACATACTAGAACTGGCACTACTACTACATACTGGAACTGGCACTACTACTACATACTAGAACTGCCACGCTACTACTACATACTAGAACTGGCACTACGAGCACGAGGCATCCCAATAAAATTCTCTCTGGCACTACCGCTGCTACTGGGACAACCATGGCTACAGAAGCAAATTACATGAAGCTCGCTACCCAACAATTTAATTTTAACCTAATTAAAACGTATTAACATTCAACCACTTCGTCTAAATTTAGATTTAATTTTTAGTAGTCTGTACTGGTTTTGCTCCACAATAGATTTGTTTGTCGATAAATCTAATCACTAATAGTAATATCTACAATCTAATCTAACTTTGAATCGAAAATTAACAGGCTCATAACGTTTAATATCTTGCTGAAAAATTTATAATATTCGGTGTCTAGCGAATTAGAAATAAATGTCACCATTTTTAATTTAAACTTATTCTAAGTCTAACACTTTCAAGACGACGTACTACTACTTCAGGGTCCAGCTATTAATAGCAATACTAAATACGCTTCAAGTTCAATGAAGAACAATAAGTTTAACCAGGGAAATTCAAAGCGAAGGTCAATGAAAACTTACATCGCACATCGACAGCATACCATTATCATGAAATATGAATCATCAAACTTTAAAGCACGAGAAGTTAAAGTCTCCCAATTGGCAGTAACAAATGCGGGACACCTAGCCCAAAATGCAATTGTAAAGTAGCTGGATGGCGCATGACGAGTCAAGTCAACATGACCTGGAATGAGACATACAGCTAGACCAGGACCTGGGCCAGGGGACGGGAAAGGTAACACAATCTGGTAGACTGCCCTGAACCGATCTCCAATCTACAGTTGGCACCAAGTAGCAAATCACGTGACATGGACACTCTTATCAGGGTTAGGTGATGTAATTATGTAATATGCAGCCCGACTATTGTTGTTAAGTTCAAGTCTTACATAACGGTGATCTTTTTATGGTATGTCACACCAACCTACATGCTAAATTCGCCCATGAAGATTTGGTCGGACAGGATTTATTTCGGTCAATTTTGTAATGGACAGATTTCACGTGAGTATGACCTCAACATCTTAAATCTTGGTAGAATAGAGAAGTATCGACTGGTAACTTACCAGTGGTAAGCTGGAGAAGAACTTATGTTGTGTAACAACTACTTTACTTCATCGTATTACGCTACTTTATACTAGCATATTCTAGCCCTACTTAGTACTTAGATAACAGCAATACTTCTACAAGTACAACTACTTCTACAGTCCACAACTACAACTAAGTATCCAGTCTTTACCAGTAGTACTACTCCAACAACTAAGTAAAAGTACTACTCCAATATCCAGTTTTCCAGTTGTACGTCTCCTCTGCGTATCTTCACGATATCCAGAATCCAGATGACGAAGGTCTACAACTGCTACGAGAAAAGGTGTTGCTGTCTACAAAACCGCTACTTATGAGTACTATACTGGCGTATACTACATATATTACAACTAACACTAAATATAGGTGAACTAAGTAGGTTCAGAATACCAACATATGTCCAAATAATTACAGTACAAAGCTAATCTGTTGCTCCCTAGGCCCAATGACCACCAAAAAAATTTGGTGGTTATTGGGCCAATAAGAACTAAAATTTTTAGTTTTAAATGCAGTACTAATAGTGCAGGTAGTCGCTACAGCAGATTAACTTACAGAATACAGACAATTAAAATAGACAGTTTATCAGTCCTAGAAAAAATATAGGAAGACTTGAGTCTTTACACTTGAGTCAAAGAACAATATTTTTCTGCAAGTACAACACATAAATATCTACGTAAAAACAGAAAAAAACCATAAACACGACGTATAAAGTAAGAAAACAACATCTTAAACCTTAATACTAACAGTTGCCCAATAAGACAAGAAACCCTTGAGGTAGTTTATACGCCAATAAGAAAATCCTTCTAAGCACTGGTAGTGGAGATAAGGAATATGTATAACTACGTTTATCCTTTTCTCAGAAAAAAATTGTGGAAAAGTTATGCATTATCTTATTCATATTAGCAGAAGGATTAAAGTCTGTTAAACAGATTTATGTTATCACGACTACAAAGCATTGCCTATGAATATGATTATCCGACAGTTAGTAGTGGAATTTCGTAGTAGGGAAATGTCATAGAATCACGAAATTTAAGGTCATTACACTAAAATCCACGTAAATTTTATCGCTTAATCATAGAAAATTTAACGAAATGCCGAAAACTGTAAAGCTTTCTCAGTTTCACAGTTACTAATACTTTTCTCTTTGTATAGTAGTGCGTGATGGAAAATATGTAGTCAAAAAAAGAATAGATTATACAACAATTTAACGGACAAAATTTGTTGCAGCTCAGTTAATAATGAGTCAGTTGCTTAGAACGCATTCGGTTGTCTAGTGCACAGTAAAAATGAACAAATATTCGGCTTTATGCAACCGAACTACTCACTTTTATCGATATGATAACTATTCAAACATTCATCTTTTATTTATATGTTATGGCTAGATTAACATAATATTGTGAACACTTGTACTCACGCCACACCATAAATCTGACAATAGGTGTTTGTTTTGATAATGCTTGAGAGCTAAAAGCATAGCATATCATCAAATCGGTTTACTGATATGAAACATGTTATATATAGAAACATCCGATAATCATTTTTTTATTTAAGTTACTTCATTTGTTTAATTTCGGCCCAGCGTTTTCATTGAATACTTAGAGCAGTCGGATAATCACGGAGATGAAGGAGGTCTAATGAGATTACAGTTATTAGTGATTATATGGGTGGGGGTAAACGGGCTTTTTTCTGCAGTATCAATACTCAATAGTACTTAGAATGAAATCGAAATATAACAACAGCAATAGGGGCCAAAGCGCTAAGTAGTAAATAGATCCGTCATTGTTCACTTAACATAGCTAACTTCACAAAAAAGGAAAAAATTCAATGCCACTAAAAATAATAAGTTAACTAGATATACAAATTTAAACTAGATCTTTCAAAACAACATATTCCGACAAAAGTTTCCAAACTCTAATTCCTTTTAGTAAAATTCTAGAATTTTCTGGTCTCCGTCAACTATATCTCCCACTTTTGCCCATATTTTCTTTATCTTCCCACTTTTAGGTGCCTGCAAGAATTAAAGTAATTAGATTTATTTTATGGGCGGTCTAGTCGGTCAAATAAAATCCCGACTTTCTTGCACTAATGCTCGACAAGCCGTGTTTGTTGTGACTAATTTGGAATTTGGTAGTAATTTAATTGATCTTTGCACATATTGTGGGTGCCTGATTCATATAGCTGCAAAAATATTCAATATCATGCAATGTTGATTTACAATCCTGGTTATATATTATGCGCAGTTGGCACAATGAAATACAAATTGTTATTTTATAAAATTCGTTGCAGTAGAGTACCATGGCAACTTTAATTTTCTATTTTGTCCTGTAGCTGTAAGAAAGAAACGTGTTTGGTCTTGGGATTATGTCAACAAGAAAAATAACATAAGGACAGATTAAGCCTTAATTATTGATAAAAAGACAAATAAAAACACCCATTTAATTGCTCTAGTACCTTCAGAGAGTTGTTCATTTTCATAGCAACCACGATAGCAACCTCAGTTCCTTCCAGCACCTCGTCTCCTTCCTCTACACTGATTGAAGACAAGCTCCCTGGCAGACAAAATTATGTCAGACACTTATCGAACCGGTAGGAGTGATCAACGACAATGTGCAGATTCAGGATGGAAACTAGAAATACACTTTAACTTGGGTGAAACTTATTGGCGAAAAAGAGTTTCAATTTTATAACAGAGCCGGTGACTGTTGTACTATTGGTAACCAGCCACTGGGAATATTAACCTTACGTCCACGTGCACTCAAACACATACTATAGGATTAAGAGTTAAAGCACACGGAAGTAGAGGCCGAGTGGAGTCTGAAAAGATCCCGACAAAGCCCCTTCTAAATATTATCTTTGACAAGATGGTGGCTTCTTATCCATGTAGGATTCGAAGCAAGATGAGAAGAGAAGGCCTAAAGTAAAGCAGCTATCTAAAAGATTATCCTTGCGTTCCACAATTGACAAAGAAGTTAGCTACTTGACATCTAAACTGGAGATATTTAAAAAAATACTCGATTGAAACAGCAAGAATTAATCAAATGCAAGCCCAAATACCAACATACGCACAGACACAGACACAGACACACACACACACACACACACACACACACACACACACACACACACACACACACACACACACACACACACACAC